>MDKH01062299.1:0-33992 GCA_005239495.1 Nicotiana undulata | reverse complement strand
TGAGTTATTTCCAATTGTTGTTATAAGTGTGTTAAAAATGTTAGATGTTCTCTTGAGTTTATCCTAGTATAAAAAGTCTGAGCTGGATTGACAGTGTTACAGTTTTACCTATATTCTGGTTTGTTTTATTGTGAAATGATATTGGTTAAAGCTTACGAGCTATATGATTTTCTGTTTGAAATTGTGGAAATAACAGTATTGTGAAAGGCTTGGCCTGAATTGTGAAAATGTTTATGAATAAATTGATATGGTATGTCTGGTGGGAGCGGGTTGCACGCCACAACAAGGAGTGATAAGGGTGGATAGGTGGGATCGGGTTGCACGCCGCAACAGGAGCAATAATGGTGATATATTTAGGGAGGAGCAATAAGGGAGGACAGGTGGGAGCGGGTTGCATGCCACAACAAGGAGCGATAAGGGAGGACATTTATATTCTTACTGATTTTCAAAGAAAATAAAGATTTGAAACTTTCTATTTTATATTACTATTTTCATATTTTGGCACTACTTTTATCCAAAGATAAAGTTTGAGAACTTGGAAATTTTCAGGATTGGTTATAGCTGAGGCCTGAAAGAGGCGGTTGTGTTATTTTGTTATTGTTGCAGTATTTGAATTGATGTGTTTAGATTTCCTTCCTGTTTTATAATTATCGTCTCAGATATATTTTTCTTGTTCGTGTAGAATTGTTTTATTGTGTTATCGTATATATATTAATATCACAGGTTTGATGTTAAACCCCCGCCTTAGCCTCGTCACTACTTCGCCGAGGTTAGGCTCGGCACTTACTCAGTACATGGGGTCGGTTGTACTGATACTACACTCTGTGCTCTTTTGCACAGATCCAGGTATTAATCAGCAGTAGAGGATTCCAGGACGACCACCCGATTCGTTTGGAGACACGAGGTACATCTGCCGGCGTTCGCAGATTCCGAGAGTCTTCTCCTATTATTATTTACACTGTTTTATTATATTCAGAACAGTTACACTACTTCTTTCGGCCATTATTTGTAGTATTCTTTAGTAGTTCGTGAATTGTGACACCAGACCCTGGGGTAGTCTTAGAGTTGTTTACATAATTAGTTCGTGATTCGTTTTATTTAAATGATTATTGTTATCATTTTATTTTATTTTGTTTGGAATTATTTTAATTAGGCTCAATTGGAATTTATTTATTTATGCTCAAGTAATTAATCAAGGAAATTAGTTAATCGACTTCTAACATTGGCTTGCCTAGCAAGTATGGTGTTAGGCGCCATCACGATCCCTAAGGTTGGGAATTTGGGTCGTGACAATATAGACCACCGCAACTTGCAACACTTGTTCAAGCAGAGGGATCTTAATTTGAGGCAGCGCAAGTGTCTTGAGTTACTAAAGGATTATGACATCACCATTCTTTATCATCCGGGCAAGGCGAATGTAGTGGTAGATGCTTTGAGCAGGAAGGCGAAGAGTATGGGTAGTTTGGCTTATATTGCAGCGGAGGAGAGACCTCTAGCCTTGGACATTTAGTCCTTGGCAAATCTTTTGTTGAGATTAGATCTTTCAGAGCCTCGTCGAGTTCTTGCACATGTGGTTGCTCAGTCTTCATTATTGGGGGAGATTAAGGCTCGGCAGTATGATGATCCACGCTTGGCAGAGCTAAGAGAGACAGTGGTTCAGGGTGGTGCCAAGGAGGTTACCATTGGCAAGGACGGTGTTATGAGACTTCAGGGTCGTTTGTGTGTTCTTAATGTTGATGGCCTGAGGCAGAGGCTTCTTGAGGAGGCACACAGTTCGCGGTATTCTATTCATCCTGGTGCTACGAAGATGTATCGCGATCTAAGGCAGCATTACTGGTGGAGGCGTATGAAGAAGGATATCGTGGAGTATGTGGTTAGGTGTCTTAATTGCCAGCATGTTAAGTATGAGCACCAGAGGCCAGGAGGACTACTTCAACAGATGCCCATTCCTGAGTGGAAGTGAGAGCGCATTACTATGGATTTCGTAGTTGGGTTGCCTCGGACTTTGCGGAAGGTTGACGCGGTTTGGGTTATTGTGGATAGATTGACCAAATCGGCGCATTTCCTTCCTGTGGATACTACTTATACTTCTGAGAGGTTAGCTCAGATCTACATTCGGGAGATAGTCCGATTGCACGGTGTACCAGTGTCCATTATATCAGATCGATGTCCTCAGTTCACCTCGCACTTCTGGAGAGCATTGCACAGAGAGATGGGCACTCAGATAGATCTTAGAACATCATTTCATCCACAGACTGATGGTCAGTCGGAGCGTACAATTCAGATATTGGAGGACATGCTCAGAGCATGCGTGATTGACTTTGGAGGTCAGTGGGACCAGTTCTTGCCTCTGGCCGAGTTTGCGTATAATAATAATTATCAGTCCAACATCGAGATGGCTCCATTTGAGGCTTTATATGGTCAGCGATGTCGTTCCCCTATCTGGTGGTTTGAGCCTGGTGAGGCTAAGTTATACGGTACAGACCTAGTGAGGGATGCCTTGGAGAAGGTGAAGTTGATTCAGGAGAGGCTTCGCACAGCACAGTCCAGACAAAAGAGTTACGCGGATCAGAGTGCACGTGATGTGTCATTTATGGAGGGAGATAAGGTTTTGCTGAAGGTTTCGCCGATAAAGGGTATTATGAGATTCGGGAAGAAGGGAAAGCTGAGCCCGAGGTTCATAGGTCATTTCGAGGTATTGAGGCGAGTTGGAGAGGTTGCTTATGAGCTTGCCTTACCTCCCAGCTTATCAGGAGTCCATCCGGTATTCCATGTATCCATGCTCCGGAGATATCACGCCGACTTCTCTCACGTTGTTGATTTCAGTACTATTCAGTTGGATGAGAGATTGGGCTACGAGGAGGAGCCAATTGCTATTATTGATAGACAGGACCGTCAGTTGAGATATAAGAGAGTTTATGCCGTGAAGGTCCAGTGGCGGGGCCAACCAGTCGAGGAGGCGACTTGGGAGTCCGAGGAGGACATGCAGAGCAGATATCCACACTTATTCAGCACTTCAGGTATGATTCTAGACCCGTTCGAGGACGAACGTTTGTTTAAGAGGTGGAGAATGTAACGACCCAACCGGTCATTTTGCGTATTCGGACCCTGTTTCCCTAAATAAGACTTTCCTTAGCGGCTTATTATGATTTGTGACTTGCGGGGACGGGCGGTTCAGGATTCGGAAGTGTTTAGGATGGTATAGGAACACTTAGTTCCTTAAGGTTGGCTTTTAAGGCCAAGTTTGACTTTGATCAATATTTTGAGTAAACGACCTCAGAATAGAGTTTCAACAATTCCAGTAGCTTCGTATGATGATTTCCGACTTGTGCATATGTCCGGAATGGGTTTTGGATGACCCGTGAGCGTTTCGACGCCATAGCGAAATAGAGTTTCCTTAAGTTCATAGTTTCATTTGGGATGTGTTTTTGTGTTATCGAGGTCCGAATGGAATTCCGAGACCGGGAATAGTTCCGTTATATCATTTATGACTTGCTTGCAAAATTTGGTGCCATTCCGAGTAGTATAGGCCGGTTCGGCGCATTGAAACCGAATTCAAGAACTTAGAAATTCTTAAGTTTGATTCTAGGGGGTTTGAGGGGTGATTTCGATTTTTAGCGTTGTTTTGGATGTTCCGAAGGCTCGAGCGAGTCCGTAATATTATTTAGGACTTGTTGGTATAATTGCACGGGGGCTCGGGTGGGCCCAGGTGCCTCCCGGACACCAGACAGAGCCAAAAACCAGCAGCTTCAGCTGCTGGTGCACCAGATCTGGTGTGACCGCAGGTGCGGTTGCCCAGGTCGCAGGTGCGAGACCACCCTTGCGGTCAAGGATCCGCAGGTGCGACCCCCAGGGGAGCTGGTCCAAACCGCAGGTGCGGACCTCCTTCCGCAGGCGCGGACCCGCTGGTGCGAGACTTCCTCCGCAGGTGCGGCCCCAGGCCTCCTAGTCCACTTCCGCAGGTGCGACCTTTGGCTCGCGGGTGAGAGATCACTGAAGGCAGTGATCTCATTTAATACGGGATTTGGCCATTTTTCACCATTTCTTCTCCTCCATTGGCGATTTTGAGGGCTTTCAAGAGGGTATTCGGCCTAGCTACTAAGAGGTAAGTAATTCCCATTTTAATGTTAGATTAATGCACCAAAACTTAGGTAGATTAACATCTAATTAGTGGAAATCAAAGGGGTTAGATGAAAACCTAGGGTTGACGAACTTTAGGGAATTTTACCACTTTTCTACCATGAAATCATACAAAATCTATATATTAATGATCCTTAGGCTATGGGTGAGTGTTATCTTCGAAAATTTCCGAAATCCGAGCATGTGGGCCCGGGGGTGTATTTTGGAATTTTTTCAAGAATAGTGAATTTACTAAATAAGTAGGAGAATTTCCATACTTTGAGCATGCATTGACATATTTATATATCATTTGACTAGTTTCGAGTCCTCGGGTGTAAAGTTTGGAGTTTCAGGCGCGTTCTTGACCCGGGAAGTAGATTATACGCGAGGTGAGTATCCTTTCTAACCTTGTAAGAGAATTGCCTCCATAGGTAAATGTAAATGATTGAATTATCCTTATTTGCGGGGGGCTACGCACGCGTAAAGTGACGAGAGTCTGTGCGTAGCTACTACTATGTTATGTCGGGTAGAATTTAGGATTTCACAAGCACGCCTTTATGTGCCTTACCTATACCTTTACATGTGTTTCTAGTTGCTTATTATATTTGAAATTGATATGAGGATATTAGGAAGTTATGTGTAAGTTTAAGTGCTTAAATCTCTGATTTCAAGTATAAACCATGATAAATTCCTGAATTTCCTGATAATTCTGTCTACGAGCACCCGTGCTGCATGTATGATTCTTGAGCGGGGTAGACTTATATTTATGTCAACCGCGCCGCATGATCGATTCGCGAGCGGGGTAATAGATGCATCTATGGTTCGTGCCGCTCGACCCTCGGTAATGCACATTTATTTTTTGCGTCGCTTCGGCCGTACGCCTCGGCATTTTATATGTTATGTATTTGACTGAGAGTCTTATTGTTATTATCAAATAAACTGTTCTTTGTGGAAGGGGACTTAGGACTTCTATTGATACTATTATTTGACACTTGCGGGTAGATTTTAGTTCACATACTTGATATTCTATGTCTACTTGATTTCCATGACTGTTAATCCTGTCTAGATTTGTTTAATTATACTAGTGCTAATGACCCTAGTGAGTAATACGTCTACCTCTCGTCACTACTTCTTCGTGTTTAGACGGGATACTCACTGGGTACATATTTGTTTATATGTACTCATGCTACGCTTCTGTACTTAATTGTACAGGTCCTGAGGCTGGTGCATCTGGTTATCATACCGGAGCGCGTTCCTGAGAGTGTTACTTGGATTAGACTACAGGGTGAGCTTCTCTGCCTGGCGTTCCTCAGCAGCACTGTGGAGCTTCTATTATTTCCTTGGATATTTCTCTCTACCCGCTTCCAAACAGTTGTACAATTATTTTGTATATTCCACTAGTCGCCTTTGGACTTATGATACTAGGTCTTGGCATACGTAGTTTGTTTTCCTAGTATCTTGCTATATTGTATATGTTGGCAAACGATCTTTTGAGTTTCATTTAATCAAGTTGCATCACTTGACTGTTTTCTTTAAATGATTTTCTAACTAAAATTTTTGCAAGTACTTAAATATCTAACTAAGTGAAGTAACTTTGGTAGTGAACTAGTGTTGGCTTGCTGACTCCGGTGTTGGGCGCCATCACGACCTGAGTAGGAATTTGGGTCGTGACATTTAATTTACAATTTTACTAGTAAGCTAGTCACTTTATATATTTTTCTTAGTATCATTCAAAATATAGTGTATATATATTTAGTTTAGTTTAATTATATTTTTTCTTAGACTAAGGCCTCATTTGTTTTTTTTAAGATTAAGACGTCTGAATCTGAATACACATCTGAATATCAAGATGTGTATTAAGATTAAGACATCTGAATCTGAATACACATCTGAATATATTAAGATGTGTATTAAGATCTGAATAAAAATAATTAAGACTGTTTGATTTTTAACATCTGAATGTATAAAATTTATCTTTATTTGAAAATTAATAAACATAAAATTCAAATCAAATACTAACTAATCTAATATTCTATCAATAAAATATATAATTTTTTAAAATATGATAGTTGTTGGTGGTGAGGGTTAACGGGTGATAGAGGCGATGGTTGATTGTAGTTTTGGTTGATGATGGTGGTTCATGCTAGTAGCTAGTAATAATTGGTAGTGGTGACGATTATGATTGAGGATGGTGATGGTGGGTGGTGATAGTTAATAATTTTGGGTGGTGGTAGTAGTTGTGACTGAGAAAAGTGGTGGGTGGGTGGTGGTATGTTATAATAATGGGCAGTGTCAGTTGTGGTTGTTGATGGTGATGAGGTGGTCAGTTGTGCTAGTTGAGGTGGATGAGTGTTGATTGTGGGTGAGAATGATATATGGTGGTCGGAGTGGTGGGGATAGTGGGTAGTGGTGGTCGATAATGGGGGCGGTTATGATTGGGGATGATGGTGGCGTGATGGTGGGGGAGGCGGTGGTGGTGGTGGTTGAGTATGGTGGTGGTGGTGGTAGTTGATAATGGTAGGCGGTGGCGGCAGTTAATAATGAATATGTTATAGCATCTTAATGAAATTAAGTCTCTGTTATAGATCTTAACCATACAGACATATTCAGACTCACTAAGTGGTTGTGAAGTAAAAAAAACAAACACATTTAATGATTAAAACCTGAATAATTAAGATTCAGACTTTAAAAACATACGCACTTAATGTTTGAGATCTGAACGATTAAGATTCAGACCTCCATTAAGTGTAAACAAATGAGGCCTGATGTTGGTTAACATTTTTATTTATGTATTTTACTTTACCTTTCTTTAAATAAATAATTAAAAGTAATAAATAATATTAAGATAAAAATATGTGCTAAACTATCATCCATTATCCCTTAACAACCCCATTTCCATCACGTCACTTTGTAAAAACTAACTCTCTCACAATTCACCTCCACTCCCTCACGTCATGTGCACACACTATGCACGATCCCCCCAATTTTCCATTCAGATATCCATCTCTCCTTTAAAAACACCTGGAGTAATGCATAAAGAGGGGATCATCTTCTCCATTCACGAAAAAAAAAGGAGGACAGATCCCTAATTTGGAGCACCCCCGATCTCACATACACACAGCAGCCTTCACATCTTCTTCAGCAGCAAGAGAGAGCCGCACGAACCCTTCCATACACAAGAGAACAACAGCCTCAAACAGCCGTACCCCTAAAAGAGAAGGACCTCCATCGTCACCTTCTCTTAGACGAAAGAGAGCCAGCCGTCCAACCTCCTCTCCAAAGCGTCGCTGCTTCTGTCCAAACGACCCTCTCCTCCTCGAAGTACCTTCAGCCTTTTCCAAATAGCCATTTACGCCGGCAGCAGCCATGAACGTCGGCAACAGTTATGATAACCTCCTGCTCATCGCCCATGTTGCTGAAAATTTCAAATTTCCGGGGTCTTGTTGTTTTTTGCTTCTGAGTCGGGCTTTAGAAGTAGCCGATGTGATCTTCTCCATCGTATTTCTGTTTCCGTCGAGGTTCGAGTGTCTTTCGACGAGGTTCTATCGTTTTGAGGGATCTAAGGTTATGGTTTTCATGTACCCAAGCAATATATAAGGTATTCTTTTCCCTTGTCCACTTTTTTAACTGAATATTATGTGTTTATGTTAGTGTTTTCTATGGCCACTGTGTCCATCAAATTTTGTGCTTAAGTTTCTATTTATTTGACCCTTGCCTATATTAATCACTTTATCCAAATTATTAGTTCTACTTTGCTGTCATTATGTGATAAAAATATTTAATAACTATAAAACTAATGAGAAGTACGTATGTAAAAAAAAAAAAATTGGTTCTCATTAAGAACTTATGAGAGGAAAACCAAAATGAGGTGTACTAATAAAGATGGAATAACTGAATTAAGACGTGAGAGATGATTAGCTAATAGATAGCAGTTCAAAAGGCCTCTTTTTATTGATATTATTTGATTCATTTTTTGTCGTACCTCATTAGGTCAGGCACAAAATAATTAATATGGAGAATACTACGTAAGTTAGGCATAGGAAACAGTTGTATCAAAGTATGCGTTTCCGCAACTTTGGACGAAACAATCTTAATAGTAATAAACCGTTATTAATTGTGTACACGTTCGCGTGACACGAGTACGATGTTAACAAATGAATATTCGTAGTATATTCTTTAGGCGCGACTTAATCTATCATCGTGATTGTGTACACGTTCGCGTGACACAATTACGAATTTTCAAAACAAATCAAGGTACGCGTTTGCGCGACTTTGGCCAAGCTTTTCTTAAATAATTAAGTGTTGTAAATTGTGTACACGCATGCGTCACTCGTTTCAAGATAATTCCTTAATCGTGAGTGGTAAAGGTAAAATGCACATAAGTTCTAAAATACGTAATTAAAATAATTTAATTAAGCCATGTATGATTAAAAGCGACTGTGCTAAAATCACGGAATCCGGGAATGCCTAACACATTCTCCCGGGTTAATAGAATTCCTTACCCGGTCTTCTGGTTTCGCAGACTTAAAACAGAGTTAATTTTTCTCGATTTGGGATTTAAAATAAATTGGTGACTTGGGACACCATGAAATTATCCCAAGTGGCGACTCTGAATAAATATAATAATCTCATTTCGAATGATGTCACTTTAATTGGAAAATCTCCCTTATAACCTCGGAAAAAAGGAGGTATGACACTCGCTTCTATGAGTTATGAACTCCATAGTAAACATCACAATATGGATACAACTGCAATCATTGAATATCTTAAGAAGATTGTTGATACACAGTTGGACATTGAAAACTCTCAAGTTGGACCCTTTGTCAATCATATGATTGTTCTTACCGAAGAACATGAGAAGTTGGGGTATAAGCTTGGTAAAGAGCTTTCTGAAGATTTGATCTTGCAGTCAGTATATGATGCTGAATGTTTTCACTGTAAGAAGAAAGGGCATTGGAAGAGAAACTGCAAGGAGTATCTTGCAACTCTAAAAGACAAGAAACAAGGTGAGACATTAATGAAAAATGTTTTCAAGATTTCTTTAGCTACTACTAATTCTTCACTGTGGGTATTAGATACTGGTAGTGGTTATAACATCTGCAATATGTTGCAAGGGTTCAAGTTAAGTAGGAGACTAAAGAAAAGAGAAGTTAATCTACAAGTTGGAAATGGTGCAAAAGTTGCGGCCGCAACTGTAGGATCAATTTCTTTAATAATGCCTACGGGCAAAGTACTTATGTTGGATGATTGTTATTACATTCCCAAATTTGTTTCGAACATAATTTCAGCTTCTATGTTAGACAAACGTGGTTCTTTCATTAATATAGGCAATGATATTTGCTCTATTTATGATAGATAATTTATATGTGAATGGCTATCTCCAACATGATGTTTATGTCTTACCTAATGTGAATGCTAATTCGATTATGCATGTTTCAAGTCTTAAGAGAAAAAGAGATGATAAAGTAAATCAAACATACCTTTGGCATTGTAGGCTTGGTCATATTGGAGAGAAAAGAATTAACAAGTTGTACAAGGAAGAATACCTTGACAAATATGATTTTGAATCATATCCAACTTGTGAATCTTGTCTCAAAGGAAAAATGACCAAATCTTCATTTACTAGAAGCAGAGAAAGAGCTTCTGAATTATTGGGACTAATTCATACAGATATTTGTGGGCCCATGAAAATTCAAGCTAGAGGTGGATATTCTTACTTCATCACCTTCACTGATGATATGTCAAGATATGGATTTGTGTATCTTATGAAACATAAATCTGAATCTTTTGAAATGTTCAAAAGGTTCCGTAGTGAAGTTGAGAAACAGACTGGTAAAAGTATCAAAGTACTAAGGTCTGATAGAAGTGGAGAATATCTTAGTGAAGATTTTACTAGATATCTCAAAGAGAATGAGATTCTCTCATAGTGGACACCTTCAAGAACACCACAACACAATGGTGTGTCTGAAAGAAGAAATCGAACCTTATTAGATATGGCGAGATCTATGATGGGGTTCACTGATCTTCTAATAAATTTATGGGGATATGCTTTGGAAGAAGCAACATACTTACTTAATAAAGTTCCCACTAAGTCAGTCTCTACAACACCATATGAGATATGGAAAGGACGTAAGCCTAACCTTATGCACATTAAAGTTTGGGGTTGTCCAGCTTATGTTAAGAGACTACAGTTTGATAAACTTGACTCAAAATCTGATAAGTGTAGGTTCATTGGGTATCCCAAGGAAACAATGGGATATTATTTCTATCACCTTCTGACCATAAAGTGTTTGTGGCTAGAGGAGCAACCTTTTCGGAAAGGGAAGTTCTTTTAGAAGGAAATTATAATGGAGAAATAGAACTTGATGAAGTTCAAGAAACTAATGAATCAACACAATATAAAGAACATGAGACGCAAACCTTTATTGGATGTTTAGAAGTTGACAAGGAAGTTGCCATCTTCAATGATTGAACTTCAAGAACTAAACGTAGTTCAAGAACAGGTTAATGAACTAGTTCCAAACCAAATTGAACAATAACCAAATCTAGCACAAGGTGAACAAATTGTACAAGCACCTCTTAGAAGGTCTACACGAGAACGTCATGTACCAACTAGATTAAATCTAATGGTACAAGATGATGTATCAAATGAGGTTGGTCATAATGATGATGACCCTGAGACCTATGAAGAGGCGACACAAGGTTCTAACAATGAAATATGGACAATGGATGTGAAAACAGTTTCCTTAATGGTGAGCTAGAAGAGGATGTGTACATGACACAACCTGAAAGTTTCACATCTCCGCATGATCAAAATAAGAGTTGTAAGCTACAAATATTCATTTATGGACTAAAGCAAGCTTCTTGAAGTTGGAATATTCGCTTTAACAAGACAATTGAACAGTTCAATTTTGTTATATGTGGCGAAGAAACTTGTGTGTACAAAAAGGTTAGTGGGAGCACAATTATATTTTTGGTATTGTATGTTGATGATATATTTCTCATAGGGAATGATATAGTGGCATTGCAAAGTACCAAGATTTGGCTATCTGAAAAGTTCTCCATGAAAGACTTCGGAGAAGCAACTTATATATTAGGAATAATGATCTATAGAGATAGATCTAGGAAGCTGCTTGGATTTTCCCAGTCTTTGTGCATTGATACCATCTTAAAGAGATATAACATGGATAATTCCAAAAGGGTCTATCTACCAATAGGCACTGGAATTACTCTCAGCAGGGAGGATTGTTCTAAAACACCTGAAGAGAGAGAACGCATGAGTAGGATCTCATTCGCTAGTGTAGTGGGAGCTATCATGTATACCATGACATGTACACGTCCTGATGTGGCTTATACACTTGGAGTGACTAGCCGATATTAGGCAAATTCTGGTGAGGAACATTGGAAGGTGGTGAAGACCATTCTTAAGTACTTAAGAAGGACTAAAGAGAAATTCCTCATCTATGAAGATTCTGAGTTAAAACTTGAAGGTTATACTGATGCAAGTTTCTCTTCAGATAGAGATGATAGAAAATCTATTTCTGGTTATATATTCACCTTAAATGGTGGTGTGGTGAGTTGGAAAAGTTCCAAACAAGCTACATTATCTGATTCAGTGACTGAAGCAGAATATATAACAGCTAGTGAAGCTGCTAAGGAAGTTGTATGGATGAAAACGTTCTTAACTGAACTTGGTGTGGTTCCTTCAATAGAAAGTGTAGTTCTATTGTTGTGTGACAATACTAGAGCTATTACCCAAGCAAAGGAACCAAGATCACACTAGAAATCCAAACACGTTCTGCGAAGGTATCACTTGATAAGAAAAATCATTAAACGTGGAGACGTGAGATTCAAAAGGTAAATGGAAAGGAAAATGCTTCAGACCCATTCACTAAAGCTTTTAGTGCAAAAGAGTTTGACAAGCACTAGTGAAAATTGGGAATGAAGTACAAGAGTTATTGGCTCTAGTGCAAGTGGGAGATTGTTAGGGATATGATAGATATGCCCTAGATCCAATATCATATTTGATGATTTGAACATATTTTTTCTGAACGTTGATATAAAAATATATGGCATCTGATATTCTTTTATCATTATTATTAATTTCTTGATTAATTTGATAAGGTCCTTAATTAAATTTTGAGACTTGTCATCGTGATGGAGATCATGATAATGAGAGTAAAGTTGCTTATAATTTAATCTAAATTTTATTCTTGATCGTAGGATTATTAATTTGGACATTAGTAATCCGGCTAGATCAATATTTATGTGATCATATTTATATGATAAAGATTAGTTGATCTCATTAACTAAATCACATAGATATATGATGCATATAGAGATATGATCATTGAACCGACTTATCGGATAATTCCTAATAGTTAGAATTACCATAAACTGTCAATAGGATATTCTCTTGAAGAATGTGATGTAAGAATTTTCTTTGACCTGAGATCGTCATAGTAATTGACAAGTTATTTATTGTGCTTTGATACCAGACACCTATGGCCCTAGGGCGACGGTTGAAAGGATATTGGGTACGATTAAATACTTGTAGAATTAGTGATTGATCAAGATGGAATCTGTCAACTCTTGGTAATGAGTTTAAGCTCCATGTTGTCATGAATTATAAACGACCAAACTAAGACCTTGGCCTGGGTAATTGAATTAAAAAAGGAATGAGTTTCTTAGGTCATTCAATGTCGATTATATTTTACATGAACACATAGTTGGTCGCCTATTAGGATTTAACAATTAAACCATATCCTGGGGCGATCCAGAGCTATAAGGACAGAAGGAATTACTACATTATTTTTCTACTGGTTCTTGAGAGTAAATTGTATACTTCATGCTATCCGTTCGTTAAGGATTGTTGCTAGACGCTACCCTTGATTAGTATATTGATATGGTCATTTACTACCGGTTTAGTATTGAACCTATAGGGTCGCACACTAACGAGTGTTCTGCTCTTTGCTAAAGGATTAATTATTTTATTGTTTGGTATAATTAAATTGTAGAATTTAATTAGTCAAATAATTTAAATTATTAGTCCAAATAAAATATTATTATATTCTTTGCTAGCACATAGAATATAATTAATATTGTGAACAAATTGAAATTTTCTATTGAAATAGAAAATTAAATTATATCTCTTGATTGAAATATATATATGTGATATATATAATCAATATTTATTGGCACAAAGTGTGCATTGTTATAAACTAAATATTATAATTATAAACTAAAGCACCAAAAGAGAAAAGACAATAACAAATAAGAGATGTAGAGAGGAGGGAACTATTCTTCTTATTTCAAGTATATCATCCATGAGCCAAAAGTGCTCTTTTTATAGTTACAAAGGTTCATCCTCAAAAACAAAGAATAAAGTTACATATTAAATAGATACATATGAATATAAGTGATTCATGTATTTGATGTAAGAATTAAATGGACAACCACTTTAGTTCATTGTATTTATAACACTCCCCCTTGGATGTCCATTTAAAAGATAATGTGTCTCGTTAAAACCTTACTAGAAAACATCAAGTGATGAAAAAAGAGTACACACATCTTGTAATACACATTGAGTGTTGCCTCATTAAAAACCTTACCAGGAAAACCCACTTGGGACAAAACCTTGGTTAAGAGAAAAAGAGTACAACGCGTATTATACTCCCCCTGATGAAAACTTCATTTGATATCTCGGAGACGATGCATTCCAATCTTATGTCTACGCTTCTCAAATTTTGATGTTGGCAATACCTTAGTGAATAAATCTTCTAGATTGTCACTTGAACGGATTTTCTGAACATCTATCTCACTATTTTGCTGAAGATCGTGTGTGAAAAAGAACTTTGGTGAAATGTGCTTTGTTCTGTCCCCTTTGATATATCCTCCTTTAAGTTGAGCTATGCAAGTAGCATTATCTTCATACAATATCGTTGGAATATTTGTTTTTAAAGAAAGACCACATAGTTGTTGAATGTGTTGAGTCACTGATCTCAACCATACACACTCTCGACTAACTTCATGAATAGTTATTATCTCTGCATGATTGGAAGATGTAGCAGCTAAAGTTTGTTTTGTTGAACGCCATGAAATAGATGTACCCCCACAAGTAAATAGATAGCATGTTTGAGATCAGGCTTTATGTGGGTCAGACAAATAACCTGCATCTGCATAACCAATCAACTGTGAATCGGATTCATAAGAATAAAATAATCTCATATCAATAGTCCCTCGGAGGTATCAAAAATATGCTTAACACCATTCCAGTGTCTTGTTGTTGGAAAGGAACTAAATATTGCTAATAAACTTACTGCAAAAGTTATATCTGGTCGAGTATTATTTGCAAGATACATTAGTGCCTCAATTGCACTAAGATATGGAGTTTCATTACCAAGAAGCTCTCCATCATTTTCATGAGGTCGGAATGGATCTTTATTTATATCAAGTGATCTCACAACCATGGGGGTACTCAATGAATGTGCTTTATCCATATAAAAACGCTTTAAGATCTTTTCGGTATAAGTTGATTGATGGACAAAAATTCCATCTTTTATATGCTCAATTTGTAGACCAAGACAAAATTTTGTCTTTCCAAGATATTTCATTTCAAACTCTTTCTTCAAACAATCTACTGCTTTTGGAAGTTCCCTGGGAGTTCCAATGATATTTAGATCATCAACATACACATCGATTATAACAAATTCAGATCCATACCTTCTTATAAATACACAAGGACAAATTGGATCATTATTATACCCTTCTTTCAACAAATACTCACTCAGGATATTATACCACATTTGCCCTGATTGTTTCAATCCATATAAGGAATTTTGAAGCTTTATTGAACAAGTTTCCCGAAAACATTTATTAGTTTCTGAAATTTTAAGCCCTTTGGGGATTTTCATATAACTTTTGTTGTCTAATGTGCCATACAAGTAAGCTGTGACAACATCCATCAAACGCATATCAAGTTTTTCATGGACTGCCAAATTTATAAGATACCTGAAAGTGATTGCATCCACCACAGGAGAATTTCTCCATATAATCAATGCCAAGTCTTTGCGAAAATCCTTGTTCCACAAGTCATGCTTTATATCTAACGACTTTATTTTTATCACTTCGTTTTCGCACAAAAACCCATTTGTATCCTACTGGTTTTATTCCTTCAGGTGTTCGGACTATGCGTCCAAATACCTTACGTTTTTCAAGTGACGCTAATTTTGCCTGGATAGCGTCTTTCCATTTTGGCCAATCATTTATTTGTCTACATTCATCAACAGATCTTGGTTCAAGATCCTCATCTTGTTGCATTATCTCAACATCAACATTATAAGCAAAAATGTTATCGACAATAATATTATTTCGGTTCCACCTTTTTCCCGTAGAGACATAACTTATTGAGATCTCTTCATTCTGATTATTTTCAGGTACCTGGACCTCCTCTGAGGTCTTAACATTTGTTATGTCACGGGGCTCTTTTTGATCAATTGCCTCCATATTATGATCTCTTAGATCATTTGCTCTTTTTCGCTTTCGAGGATTTTTATCTTTGGAACCAATTGGTCTACCACGTTTCAAGCGTGGCTTAGACTCATTTGTATTTATGGATTGTTCAACCGGGACATCAATTCGAATAGGAGCATTAGCAGTTGGAATATGTGACTTAGTCACCCTTGGTAGGTTAGTGAATGCATCTAGCAGTTGATTTACAATATTTTGCAACTAAATTATCTTTTGAACCTCGTGTTCACATTGCTTTGTTCGAGGATCTAAATGAGATAGTGATCTATCTCTTTTTGCAATTGCTTATTTTCTCCCCCTAATATTGGGTATACTGATTCATCAAAATGGCAATCAGCAAATTTTGCCGTAAATAAATCTCCAGTCATAGGTTCCAAATATTTTATAATAGAATGAGATTCATACCCAACATATATCCCCAACCTTCTTTGGGGTCCCATATTTGTGCGTTGTGGTGGAGAAATTGGAACATATACTGCAC
This sequence comes from Nicotiana undulata, assembly GCA_005239495.1. Classification (NCBI taxonomy): domain Eukaryota; kingdom Viridiplantae; phylum Streptophyta; class Magnoliopsida; order Solanales; family Solanaceae; genus Nicotiana; species Nicotiana undulata. The sequence goes on along the minus strand of MDKH01062299.1, from coordinate 17,863 downwards.
ATCCAAATATTCTAAGATGAAAAATATTTGACTCTTGACCAAAAGCCAGTTGTATTGGGGATTGTTTATGATAACTTGTGGGTCTGATCCGCACAAGAGCTGCTACATGCAAAATAGCATGGACCCATGCCGAAATGGAAAGTTTTTGTTCTCATAAGCATTGGTCTAACAATTAATTGGAGGCGTTTGATCAATGATTCTGCTAGACCATTTTGAGTATGAACATGAGCAACTGGATGCTCAACTATTATCCCAGTTGATATGCAATAATTATTAAAGGCCTGGGACGTAAATGCACCGGCATTATCAAGACGAAGTGTCTTTATTCCATAATCTTAAAATTGTGCTCTTAATCTTATTAATTGAGCTAGTAACCTCGCAAAGGCCAAATTGCGGGTTGATAACAAGCACACATGTGACCATCTTGTAGATGCATCTATTAAAATCATATAATATCTGAATGGTCCACATGGAGGGTGTATAGGCCCACATATATCACCCTGTATACGTTCCAAAAATGCAGGAGATTCAACTCCAACTTTAATTACTGATGGTCTAATAATCAGTTTTCCTTGATAACATGCAGCACAAGATAATTCTTTAGTTTGATGAATCTTCTGGTTCTTCAATGAATGACCATGTGAATTTTCAATTATTTTGCGCGTCATATTATAACCGGGATGGCCCAACCGATCATGCCAAATAGTAAAATCATTAGTAAACTCCTTGTTTACTATGGCATGTGATTCAACTACACTAATATTAGTGTAGTATAATCCGGAGAAAAATGCGGGAAGCTTTTCAAGCATATACTTCTTTTCTGCTTTTACTGTAGTAATATAATGGTATTCAACCTTTCCGTCATTGATGGTCTCAATATGATAGACATTTTGGTGAATATCTTTGAAACTCAACAAGTTTCTTTGAGACCTACTACAATATGATGCATCATTAACAACCAATATAGTTCCTCCTGGTAGTAATACAATCTCTCTTCCAGAGCCCTCAATTAATTTTGTACTACCAGATATTGTTATGATATTGACTTCTTTCATAATTAAATAAGAGAAGTATCTCTTATCTTTTAATATGGTGTGCGTCGTAGAACTATCCAGAAAATATATTTCTTCTTTATTATTGATACGGTCCCGATAATTATTTAGTTTTCTTTCAGACTTTGATCTATTGTTATCACATTCTCTTCAGGGAATGAAGCAGATCTAGAGGGACGATGTAACGACACGACCGGTCGTTTTGCGTATTCGGACCCCGTTCCCCTAAATCAGACTTTCCGTAGCGGCTTATAGTGATTTATGACTTGCGGGGATGGGCGGTTCGGGATTCAGAAGTGTTTAGGATGGTATAGGAACACGTAGTTCCTTAAGGTTGTCTTTTAAGGCCAAGTTTGACTTCGGTCAACATTTTGAGCAAACGACCTCAGAATCGAGTTCCGACGATTCTAGTAGCTTCGTATGATGATTTCAGACTTGTACATATGTCCGGAATGAGTTTTGGATGACCCGGGAGCGTTTCGACGCCAAAAAGCGAAATAGAGTTTCCTTAAGTTCATAATTTGGTTTGGGATGTGTTTTTGTATTATCGAGGTCCGAACAAAATTTCGAGATCGGAAATAGTTCCGTTATGTCATTTATGACTTGCTTGCAAAATTTGGTGTCATTCTGAGTACTATAGGACGGTTCGGCGCATTGAAACCGAATTCAAGAACTTAGAAATTCTTAAGTTTGATTCTAGAGGTTTTGAGGGGTGATTTTGAGTTTTAGCGTTGTTTTGGTGTTCCGAAGGCTCGAGCGAGTCCGTAATATGATTTAGAACTTGTTGGTATAATTGCACGGGGGCTCGGGCGGGCCCAGGTGCCTCCCGGACACCAAACGGAGCCAAAAACCAGCTGCTTCAACTGCTGGTGCACCAGATCTGGTGTAACCGCATGTGCGGTTACCCAGGTCGCAGGTGCGAGACCTCCCTTGCGGTCAAGGCTTCACAGGTGCTGGTCCAAACCGCAGGTGCGGACCTCCTTCCGCAGGCGCGGACCCGCTGGTGCGGGGCTTCCTCCGCAGGTGCGGCCCCCAGGCCTCTTAGGCCACTTCCGCAGGTGCGACCTTCGGCTCGCAGGTGCGGTCCTCGAGCCGCAGGTGCGAGATCATTGAAGGCAGTGATCTCATTTAATACGGGATTTGGTCATTTTTCACCATTTCTTCTCCTCTATTGGCGATTTTGAGAGCTTTCAAGAGGGTATTCGGCCTAGCTACTAAGAGGTGAGTAATTCCCATTTAAATGTTAGATTAATGCACCAAAACTTAGGTAGATTAACATCTAATTAGTGGAAATCACAGGGGTTAGAGTGAAAACCTAGGGTTGATGAACTTTAGGGAATTTCACTACTTTTCTACCATGAAATCATACAAAAACTATAAATTAATGATCCTTAGGCTATGGGTGAGTGTTATCTTCGAAAATTTCTTGAATCCGAGCATGTGGGCCCAGGGGTGTATTTTGGGATTTCTTCAAGAATAGTGAATTTACTAAATAAGTAGGAGAATTTCCATACTTTGAGAATGCATTGAAATATTTATATATCAGTTGACTAGTTTCGAGTTCTCAGATGTAAAGTTTGGAGTTTCGGGCGCGTTCTTGACCTGGGAAGTAGATTCTACACGAGGTGAGTCTCCTTTCCAACCTTGTAAGAGGGAATTGTCCCCATAGGTAAATGTAAATGATTGAATTATCCTTATTTGAGGGGGCTACGCACGCGCAAAGTGACGAGAGTCCGTGCGTAGCTACTACTATGTTATGTCGGGTAGAATTTAGGATTTCACAAGCATGCCTTTATGTGCCTTACCTGTACCTTTACATGTGTTTCTAGTTGCTTATTATCTTTGAGATTGATATGAGGATATTAGGAAGTTATGTGTAAGTTAAGTGTTTAAATCTCTGATTTCAAGTATAATCCATGATAAATTCCTGAAGTTCCTGATGATTCTGTGTATGTCTACGAGATCCCGTGTCGTATGTATGATTCGCGAGCTGGGTAGACCTATATTTATGTCAACCGCATCGCATGATCGATTCGCGAGCGGGGTAATGGATGCATCTATGGTTCGTGCCGCTCGACCCTTGGCAGTGCACATTTATTTTCGCGTCGCTTCGGTCGTACGCTTCGGCATATTATGTGCTATGTATTTGACGGAGAGTCTTATTGTTATTATCAAATAAATTGTTCTTTGTGGAAGGGGACTGGGGACCTTTATTGATATTATTATTTGACACTTGCGGGTAGATTTTAGTTCACATACTTGATATTCCATGTCTACTTGATTTCCATTACTGTTAATCCTGTCTAGATTTATTTAATTATACAAGTGCTAATGACCCTAGTGAGTAATACGTCTACCCCTCGTCACTACTTCTTCGAGTTTAGACGGGATACTCACTGGGTACATATTTGTTTATATGTACTCATGCTACGCTTCTGTACTTAATTGTACAGGTTCTGAGACTATTGCACCTGGTCACTATTCCGGTGTCCGTCATTGAGAGTACTATCTGGATTAGACTGCACGGTGAGCTGCTCTTCCTGGCGTTCCTCAGCAGCACTGTGGAGTTTCTACTATTTTTGGATATTTCTGTCTACCCCTTTCAGACATTTGTACATTTATTTTGTCTATTCGTATATTCCACTAGTCGCATGTGGACTTGTGACACTAGGTCTTGGCATACGTAGTTGACTCGCTAGTATCTTGCTACTCTGTTTATGCTGGCAAACGATTTTTGAGCTACTTTAAGATCAATTTGTCTCACTTCCTCACTTTCATTAAAGGACTTCTTAAATTAAAACTGGACAAGTATTTGAACATCTCATTAATTTAAGTAATTTCGTTAGCAAACTAGTGTTGGCTTGCCCGACTCTGGTGTGGAGCACTATCACGACCTGAGTAGGAATTTGGGTCGTGACAGACGAGCTTCATTCAAAGCATATTATTTTGCCTTAATCATCATTATCATTAATGTAGTGCATTGGGACTCAAACCCAATGTCTTACCCATATAAGGCGTGTTAGACCATAATGTGTTGGAACTCAAAACCAACACCTTATTATCATGGTGTACCAGGACTTGAACCCGATGTTTTAATACCTCTTTTGAAATATTACTACTTCAGGGGAAAATTAGAGTCAAAGGTAAGAAATCACATGAACCCATATATTGATCGAATGAGCCACTAAATTTGATATCATTACTAGTAAAAGATAAAATACCAAACAAGAATGGATACTAACCTCTCGGGTATACCTTAACCACGCCAATTGGATCTGATTCAGATTTACAGACTTTCCAATACCACCTCAATAAAGTAATCATTGTAAATAAATTTGGAAGTAGAAATTATGAAAATACAACCCAAAATTCTCTTCCTACCACTTAGTATTTCTCTCTTTATTCCTTTTTCTTTTTTCTAATTGTTGGGGCAGTTTCACTAACTAGAATTGTCCTTGTACATTGTACTCTAACATATTCCCATACATATGAGTTTTTTTTAAGGCATCTATTATAATAGATCGAACATATATATTAACTAAAATGCACCTCTAGATATGCTTTTCAATCTCATAACGTTTTCAAGAGGGGACACATATTTCAGTAGTGTATAAGAATAATATAATTAAGAGTTTCAAATGTCGTTGCCCTCATTTATGATATTTCCTAAAAATTGATATGAATGCCTTTTATTATGAGAAGGTAATACTTCTCATTTACATTCTAATCATTAGATGTTTCTTTTATATTTCAGTTAAGGAGTGCTTCTAATTTATAACAAGTATCATCAATAAAGAAAAAAATCACCATCCTAGGTGACATCAAAGTCTAGCTGTCACGACCCCAAATCCTAACAGGCCGTGATGACGCCTATCGTGAAACTAGGCTAGCCAACCATCACTTTACTACGCATTTGTTCAATTATAAGAGTTCACAATTTAATAATAAGCATGCAACCATAGCATCAAATAATATAATTAAGTCTTAGTGTTCCCATATTAGCCTAAACAAACCTCTCAAGAACTGGAGTCAATAGTCATGGGCATCTAAGAATATATAAATCTAACTCTGCTAAACTATAATATATATCTCTGAATCAAATGCTAAAAACTAAATGAGGAAGGGAAAAGGGAAAGCTGTGGACGCTGGACAGCTAGCTCGAAATCTCGTAAAGCTGCTGCTAACGAAAGAGGCAGCTACTGCTCCAAATCGGTACCTGAATCTGTGCACAGAGGCACATGGATTCTTTATGAGTACGCCAACTCAGTAGTAATGAAAATAAATCACAGTCTGAGAAATATAAAGCACACAGTACAGATACACCAATTCACAAAACCAGTAAAACACCAAGTCACCAGATAGTATTCATCAAATATATGAGTTCAAAAATAAGTTTCCAGAAATCCTTTGAAACCAGTGTAATATCAGTATATCTCAGTAAAACTCTTAATAAAACCAGTTTGAAAACGAAGTAACTCATAGTTTGAAAACTCAGTAAAAATCTTCATAAAACTGCCCCTCGGGCCATAATCATTTCTCGTAACAATATCTTTCAGTATTAGCCCATCAGGCAACCTTACAATCACTCTACCCATCAGAAAACCTCACAATCACTCAGCATAAGCCCCGCGGGCATCACTCATTAGGTACCTGCGCTCACTGGGAGTGTGTACAGACTCCGGAGGGGCTCCTACAGCCCAAGCACTATAATAAGCCACATCATGGTATAAATCATACACAATATAGGACCGCAACCTCACTCATATCATATCATCCTCACAATATAGGCCAGCAACCTCACTCATATCATAACATTCTCACAATATAGGCCAGTAGCCTCACTCAGTCAGACACTCTCAATTTTCCCTTCAAGCCACAAATATAACGGGTTCTCGACCCAAAAACAATGTTTCATTTTCAAGAAGTAGTATCAAAATACTCTGAGTGTCAAAAAAATTTCACATAAAATACTGAGTGAAAATCGTAACATATCAGTGAGGAAAATAGCAAAACATCCCCCAAGGGGTAAACAAATCGGCACTAGGCCCCAAACATGACTTACAAACCAAATCATATCAAGATATAATAATACTATTAAGCATAGGCTTAGAAATCGGTTTTGCAACCCAATGGTTGCCTAAGTAAGGAATATATCTCCAAAGTTTCAACCTTTGCATTCCAAAACCCGTGAAAGGGTGCATAGTCCGGGGTCTCATACCCTCAGGACAGGATTTAAAGACATTAATTACCTCAAACTAGCCCGAAACTACTTCGCAATGCGTTTGCCTTTCGAATCAACTTCCGGATGCTCCAAATCTGCCAAGTTCAGATTTTTATCATCAAATTATGCTCAAGGAATAAATTTCAATTGAAAATATCGAATTTAGCTAAAAAATCCGAATTTGGTCAAAACCCAACCCTCAGGCCCGAAACTTAGAAATTTTTATACCAAAATATTCTTCATTTTCTCAAGAGTCCGTACATATAAAGAACACTAAAATCGGAGATCGTTTGACCCCTCAAATCGACCCCTAAAGGTCTCATAATCTCAAGCCCTAAACCCACCTTTTTCTACTAATTTTCATGAATTTAATACCGAGATTATGTTCTATAATCACCCATAAACGAGTTTTAATGATCAAAATACTTACCTCTATGAAGAACACTGATTTTCCTCTTCCAAAATCGCCTCAAGAGCTCTTTGTCCGTACAAAAATGGTGTAAAAAGGGTTTAGGTCGCGAAAGGGTTTATTTAAATATGCCCAGTTATTTTGCTCTCCGCGATCGCGGTCAACGCCCCGCGATCGCACAGTGTTCCTACCTTTGACCTCCGCGATCGCAGACCAAGGCACGCGATCACACAGTGCATTTCTCACACCCTCACGCGCCTGACCTTGTGCGATCGCACTAACCCCCACGCGATCGCACTGCTTGGGCTCCTTCTACTCTGCGATCGCACCTTCTCCCCTGCGATCGCACAGAGAAATTTGTGCCTGCCCAAAATAACTCACCGCGATCGCATCACTTCCCTCGCGATCGCAGTGAAGAAAATTGTTGTGTGCAAAAACCAGAAAACCAACAATTGATCTAAGTCCAAATGAGTCCGTTAACCACCCGGAATCAATCCCGAGCCCCTAGGGACCCCAACCAACTATACCAACACATCATATATGATCATTCAAACTTAGTTTAACTCTCAAAACACTAAAAATAACATCAAAACTCAAAAATCACATCGGATTCAAGCCTAAGAACTTTGAAATCTCTAAAATCCACCAACGATGCCGAAACTATTCTAAACAACTCTTATTGACCTGAAATTTTGCAGACACATCCAAAATGAAATTACGAATTTGTTCCAACTGTCGGAATTCCATTCCGACCCCGATAGCCTTTTTTCCAATGCCGACCGGAAATCTCCAAAAACTAACTTTCGCCAATTCAAGCCTAATTCTACACCGGGCATCACAAAATTATTCTGAACGCACTCCTAAGTCCCAAATCACCTAACGAAGCTATCCGAGCCATGAAATTCTCATTCTGAGGTCGTTTACCAATAAGTCAACTCTCAGTTTACTTTTCCAACTTCAAGGCTATTTTTAAAGACTGAATGACTAAACTCTCACTGCAACCATTCTGATTTCAAGCCTACCTACTCTAACACATCAATAACAGTTAAACCAAGCTATCACAAGGCAATAGTAGTAATTATAATGCAGGTTCTACATAACGACAGACCGGGTCGTTACATTCTCCCCCTCTTAAGCAAACGTTCGTCCTCGAACGGGTCTAGAAACATGCTTGGAGTCTCAAACAAGTGAGGATATTTGCTCTGTATCTCCCGCTCGGTCTCCCAAGTAGCCTCCTCCACTGGCTGACCTCTCTACTGTACTTTTACTGATGCAATATCCTTAGATCTCAGCTTTCTGACCTCACAAGCCAAAATTGCTACTGGCTCCACCTCATATGACATATCACCCTTAAGCTGAACTGTGCTGAAGTCTAACACATGAGACGGGTCACCAACATACTTCCTGAGCATCGGCACATGAAACACCGGATGAACACTCGACAAGCTGGGTGGCAAAGCAAGTCTATAAGCCACCTCTCGAACCTTCTGAAGCACCTCAAAAGGACCAATAAATTGTGGGCTCAGCTTTCCTCTCTTTCCGAACCTCATAACACCCTTAATGGGTGATACCTTTAGCAGTACCTTATCACCTTCCATAAATGACACATCCCGGACCTTCCGGTTTGCATAACTCTTCTGCCTAGACTGCGCCGTGCGAAGTCGCTCCTGAATCAACTTCACCTTCTCCAGCGCATCCTGAATCAAATCTGTGCCCAATAACTTAGCCTCACCAGGCTCAAACCAACCAACCGGAGATCTACACCTCCTACCATATAAAGCTTCATACGGGGCCATCTGAATACTGCACTGGTAGTTGTTATTATATGCAAACTCCGCTAGTGGCAGAAGCTGATCCCATGAACTACCAAAATCAATCACACAAGCCCGCAACATATCCTCCAATATCTGAATAGTCCGTTCCGACTGCCCGTCGGTCTGAGGATGAAATGTAGTGCTCAACTCTACATCAGTACCCATACCTTTCTGTGCCTTCCAAAACTGAGACGTGAACTGTGTACCTCTGTCAGAAATGATAGAAATCAGAACTCCATGCAACCGGACAATCTCCTTAATGTAAATACCAGCTAACCGCTCTGAAGAATAAGTAGTACTGATAGGAATGAAATGCGCGGATTTGGTTAGTCTATCCACAATGACCCAAATAGCATCAAAACCCTTCGAAGTCCGTGGAAGCCCAACTACAAAATCCATAGTAATTCTCTCCCATTTCCACTCCAGAATATCTAGCCTCTGAAGCAAACCACCTGGTCTCTAGTGCTCATACTTGACCTGCTGGCAGTTGAGACACCATGCTACATACTCAACAATATCTCTCTTCATCCGCCTCCACCAATACTACTGTCTCAGATCCTGATACATCTTCGCAGAACCCGGATGAATAAAATACCGCGAGCTATGAGCCTCTACTAATATTAACTCCCGAATACCATCTACATTGGGCACGCAAATACGGCCCTGCATCCTCATAACTCCATCATCACCAATAGTCACATCTCTAGCATCACCCCGACGAACTCTATCCTCGAGAACTAACAAGTGCCGGTCATCATACTGTCTTGCCTTAATCTGATCAAATAAAGAAGACCGAGAAGCCATGTTAGCTACCACTCGTGGAGGGTCTGAAAAATCCAATCTCACCAACTGACCCGCTAAAGCCTGAACATCAAGAGCTAACGGTCGCTCTACTACTGAAAGGTAAGCTGGACTCCCCAAACTCTCGGCTCGATGACTCAAGGCATCGGCCACAACATTGGCCTTTCCCGGGTGATACAAAATAGTCAAGTCATAGTCCTTAAGAAGCTCCAACCATCTCCTTTGTCGCAAATTCAAGTCTTTCTGCCTTAGCAGATACTGCAAGCTACGATGATCGGTGTAAACCTCACACTGCACTCCATACAAATAATTCCGCCAAATCTTTAAGGCATGAACAATAGCAGCTAACTCAAGATCGTGCACTGGGTAATTCTTCTCGTGCACCTTCAACTGTCTAGACGCGTAGGCAATCACCCTACCGTCCTGCATCAATACCGCTCCCAAGCCAACTCTAGAAGCATCACAATAGATCGTATAAGAAATCGAACCAGTAGGCAACACTAATACCAGAGTTGTGGTCAACGCCGACTTGAGCTTCTGAAAGCTCTCCTCACACTCATCGGACCACCTAAATGGAACACCTTTCTGCGTCAATCTGTTCAGAGGGGAAGCAATAGAAGAGAATCCTTCCACAAAGCGACGGTAGTAACCCGCCAAATAGAGGAAACTCCGAATCTCTGTGGCTGAAGATGGTCTGGGCCAACTCTGCACCGCCTCAATCTTCTTCGGATCAACTTGAATACCTTCACTATAAACCACATGCCCCAAGAAAGCTACTGAACCAAGCCAAAACTCACACTTGGAGAATTTTGCATAAAGCTTCTCCTCCCTCAATCTCTGTAACACAATCCTCAAGTGCTGAGCATGCTCCTCCTGGCTACGAGAATATACCAGAATGTCGTCAATGAACACAATGACGAACGAATCAAGGTAAGGCTGAAACACACTGTTCATCAATTGCATGAACGCTGCTGGGGCATTGGTCAGCCCGAATGACATAACGAGAAATTCATAATGACCATATCTGGTCCTGAAAGCAGTCTTCGGAATGTCAGAATCCCGAATCTTCAGCTGATGATACCCCGAGCTCAATTCGATCTTGGAGAATACCTTAGCTCCCTGAAGCTGATCAAATAAGTCATCAATACGAGGAAAAGGATAACGATTCTTCACTATAACCTTATTCAGCTGTCTATAATCAAAAAACATACGCATGGAGCTATCCTTCTTTTTCACAAACAACACCGGCGCACCCCAAGGCGATACACTAGGCCGAATGAGCCCCTTATCTAAGAGTTCCTAAAGCCACTCCTTTAATTCTTTCAACTCTGCCGGTGCCATGCGATAAGGTGGAATAGAGATAGGCTGGGTATCTGGCACCAAGTCAATACCAAAATCAATATCCCTGTCAGGTGGCATGCCTGGCAGGTCTGCAGGGAATACATCCGGAAAATCACGGACTACGGGAACAAAATCAACAGATGGAGTCTCACTACTAACGTCCCTCACAAATGCAAGATAATATTCACACCCTTTCTCAACCATACACTGGGCCGTTAAGTAAGAAATCACTCTGCTAGGTACATGCTCTATAGACCCCCTCCACTCAACTCTCGGAACTCCGGGCATAGCTAAGGTAACGGTCTTAGCTTGACAATCAAGGATAGCATGACATGGGGACAACCAATCCATGCCCAGAATTACATCAAAATCGACCATACTGAGTAACATCAGGTCCACTCGGGTCTCCAAACCCCCAATAGATATAAGACACGACCGGTACACACGGTCCACAATAATAGTATCGCTCACCGGAGTTGAAACATGAACAGACGTAACTAAAAACTCACAGGGCATATTTAGAAAATGAGAAAAATAGGATGAGACATAAGAGTACGTGGAACCAGGGTCAAATAAAGCCAAAGCATCACTGTGACAGACTGAAATAGTACCTGTAATCACCGCATCTGAAGCCATGGCATCAGGCCTATCCGGAAGTGCATACATACGTGGCTAGCCTCCACCTGCTCGACCTCCCCCTCTAGGGAGGCCTCTAGCTTCCTGACCACCACCCCTAGTGACCTGGGTAGGTGGTGAAGTGACTAGGGCTAAAGCCGAGGGCTGAACCCTCTGCTGAGCTGAACTACTAGGATGACGGGGACACTGCCTCCACTCATGTCCGAACTCTTCACACTCATAACAACTACCTGGAGCTGGAGATGAAAACTGACGAAAACCCCTACCACCATGATAACCACTAGACGAACCATGCATAAAAGAACCCTGATAAGATGATGGTCGGGCAGAGCTCTGAGTTGGAAGGGCACTAAAATATGAACGTCCCTGATGAGAATTGCGAGGACCCTGCCCCGAAGATACACCACTATAAGATGGAAAACTGGTTGTGGAGGTCTAAATGAACGACCTCTTCTGTGCTGAAACTGCCTTCTAGAAGGGGCACCACTGAAGTTACCTGCTCCCCGAGGCCTCTTGACCTCTCTCTCCTCACGATCCTGCCTACGAACCGACTCAATATACCGAGCAATGTCGACAACCTGCTCAAATGTAGCTCCAGACACACTCTCTCTGTTCACCAAGATCCGAAGCTGATAAGTAAGACCATCTACAAACCTCTTAATCCTCTCCCTGTCAGTAGGGACAATCTCAGAAGCATGTCTGGCCAACTCGGAAAACCTCATCTCGTACTGAGTAACTGACAACTCTCCCTGACGTAACTGCTTAAACCGTCTACACTGCTCCTCTCTGTGGGACTGAGGAACATACTTCTCCAAAAAGATCGTGGAAAACTGCTGTCAGGTGAGAGGTGCTGAACCAACCTGCCTACGCCTCTCGAATGACTCCCACCAAGTAAAAGCAGCACGAGCAAACTGGAATGTAGAAAACGAGACCCCACTGGTCTCAAAAATACCAGCAATACGTAGTATCCTCTAGCATTTATCAAGAAAACCTTGGGCATACTCACCCTCTGTGCCGCTGAAAGTCGGAGGCTTAAGTCTGCAGAACCTCTCCAGTCTACGCTGCTCATCCTCAGGCATAGTTGGAACTACAAAATCCTAGACTGGGACAACCGGTTGGGCTGGGTCTACCCCCGGTGTCTGAATACCTTGTACAACCTACTCAGGTGTCCGGGCAGCTGGAGTCTGATTGCCTCCCTCGGCCTGAGCTGCAGTGGCAGAAGTGGACATAGCAACTACCTGAGCTAAACTGGAACACACCGTCAATATCTGAGCCAGGGTCTCCTGAAGACCCGGTATAACAATAGGCACTGCCGGTGCCTGAGCCTGTCCCACTGGAGCACCATTGGCGGGAACCTGATCCTGAACGATAGGGGGATCATGTGGTACTACCCCAGCTGCTGCCTGAGCTGGTCCCCTAGCACGACCCCGACCCCGACCCCTGGTGGGTTTGGCTAGTGTCTGGTCACCCTGATCGGTATTGCGTGTCCTCACCATCTGTGAGAGAATGAAACAACGTAAGTTTAGACTTCAAGAATAAATAGATTGGAAAGAAAGAGTTCAAGAAAATAGGGATGTTTCCTAAAAGTTCTGCAGCATCTCGAAGATAAGTACATACGTCTCTATACCGATCCGCAAAACTCTACTGAACCTGCTCATGACCGTTGAGTCCAATGTAACCTAGTGCTCTGATACCAACTTGTCACGACCCCAAATCCTAACAGGCCGTGATGGCGTCTATCGTGGAACTAGGCTAGCCAACCATCACTTTACATTCAATTATAAGAGTTCACAATTTAATAATAAGTATGCAACCATAGCATCAAATAATATAATTAAGTCTTAGCGTTCCCATTTTAGCCTAAACAAACCTCCCAAGAACTGGAGTCAATAGTCATGAGCATCTAAGAATATATAAATCTAACTCTTCTAAACTATAATATATATCTCTGAATCAAATGCTAAAAACTAAATGAAGAAGGGAAATGGAGAAGCTGTGGACGCTGGACAGCTACCTCGAAATCCCGTAAAGCTGCTGCTAACGAACAAGGCAGCTACTGCTCCAAATCGGTACCTGAATCTGTGCACAGAGGCACAATGAGTCTTTATGAGTACGCCAACTCAGTAGTAATAAAAATAAATCACAGTCTGAGAAATATAAAGCACACAGTACAGATACACCAATTCACAAAACCAGTAAAACACCAAGTCACCAGATAGTATTCATCAAATATATGAGTTCAAAAATCAGTTTCCAAAATCCTTTGAAACCAGTGTAATATCAATATATCTCAGTAAAACTCTCAATAAAACCAGTTTGAAAACGAAGTAACTCATAGTTTGAAAACTCAGTAAATATCTTCATAAAACTGCCCCTCGGTCCATAATCATTTCTCGTAACAATATCTTTCAGTATTAGCCCATCAGGAAACCTCACAATCACTCGGCCCATCAGGCAACCTCACAATCACTCTGCCCATCAGGCAACCTCACAATCACTCTACCCACCAGGCAATCTCACAATCACTCTGCCCATCAGGCAACCTCACAATCACTCTGCCCATCAGGCAACCTCACAATCACTCAGCATAAGCCCCGCGAGCATCACTCATTAGGTACCTGCGCTCACTGGGGGTGTGTACAGACTCCGAAGGGGCTCCTACAGCCCAAGCGCTATAATAAGCCACAGCATGACATAAATCACACACAATATAGGCCCGACACTTCACTCATATCATATCATCCTCACAATACAGGCTAGCAGCCTCACTCATATCATAACATCCTCACAATATAGGCCATCAGCCTCACTCAGTCAGACACTCTCAATTTTCCCTTCAAGCCACAAATATACCGGGTTCTCGACCCAAAAATAGTGTTTCATTTTCAAGAAGTAGTATCAAAATACTCTGAGTGTCAAAACAATTTCACATAAAAGACAGAGTGAAAATCATAACATATCAGTGAGGAAAATGGCAAAACATCCCCCAAGGGGTAAATAAATCGGCACTAGGCCCCAAACATGGCTTACAACCCAAATCATATCAAGATATAATAATACTACTAAGCATAAGCTTACAAATCGATTTCGCAACTCAATGGTTGCCTATGTAAGGAATATATCTCCAAAGTTTCAACCTTTGCATTCCAAAACCCATGAAAAGGTGCATAGTCCGGGGTCTCATACCCTCGGGACAGGATTTAAAGACATTACCTACCTCAAACTAGCCCGAAACTACTTCGCAATGCTTCGAATCAACTTTCGGATGCTCCAAATCTACCAAGTTCATATTTTTATCATCAAATTATGCCCAAGAAATAAATTCCAATTGAAAAATATCGAATTTAGCTCAAAAATCCGAATTCGGTCAAATCCCGACCCCCGGGTCCGCGTCCCGAAACTCAGAAAATTTTATTTTGAAATGTTCTTCGTTCTCTCACGAGTCTGTACATATAAAGAACACCAAAATCGGAGATCGTTTGACCCCTCAAATCGACCCCTAAAGGTCTCATAATCTCAAGCCCTAAACCCACCTTTTTCTACTGATTTTCATGAATTTAATACCAAGATTATGTTCTATAATCACCCATAAACAAGTTTTAATGATCAAAATGATTACCTCTATGAAGAACACATATTTTCCTCTTCAAAAATCGCCTCAAGAGCTCTTTGTCCTTACAAAAATGGTGTAAAAGGGGTTTAGGTCGTGGAAAGGTTTATTTAAATATGCCCAATTATTTTGCTCTCCGCGATCGCGGTCAACGCCCCGCGATCGCACAGTGTTCCTCCCTTTGACCTCCGCGATCGCAGACCAAGGTACGCGATCGCACAGTGCATTTCTCGAGCCCCCACGCGCCTGACCCTGTACGATCGCACTAACCCCCACGCGATCGCACTGCTTGGGCTCCTTCTACTCTGCGATTGCACCTTCTCCCCCGCGATCACACAGAGTAATTTGTGCCTGCCCAAAATAACTCACCGTGATCGCATCACTTCCCCCACGATCGCAGTGAAGAAAATTGCTGAGTGCAAAAACCAGAAAACCAGCAATTGATCTAAGTCCAAATGAGTCTGTTAACCACCCAGAATCAGTCCCGAGCCCCTCGGGACCCCAACCAACTATACCAACACATCACATATGATCGTTCAAACTTAGTTGCACTCTCAAAACACTAAAAATAACATCAAAACGCCAAAATCACATCGGATTCAAGCCTAAGAACTTTGAAATTTCTAAAATCCACCAACGATGCCGAAACTATTCAAAACAACTCCGATTGACCTGAAATTTTGCAGATACATCCTATAACGACCCGACTGATCATTTTACATATTAGGACCCCATTCCACTAAATGAAACTTCTCATAGCGGTTTTGTGTGATTTATGACTTGTGGGGACGGGTGATTCGGGATTTGAAAGTGTTTAGAGTGCTATAGGAACACTTGGTTCCTTAAGGTTGGCCTTTTTGGCAAAGTTTGATTTCGGTCAACATTCTAAGCAAACGACCTCATAATCGAGTTCTGACCGCTCCAGTAGCTTCGTATGATGATTTTGGACTTGGGCGTATGTTCGGAATGGGGTTATGATGACCCGGGAGCGTTTCGGCGCCCAATATCGAAATAAGAATTTCCTTAAGTTTGAAATTTGGTGTGGAACGTGTTTTTGAGTTATCAAGGTCCGAATTGAATTCAGAGATCGGGAATAGTTCCGTTATGTTATTTATGACTTGCCTGCAAAATTTGGTGTCATTCCGAGTAGTATAGGTCGGTTCGGCGCATTATTAACGAATTCAAGAACTTAAAGTTCTTAAGTTTGATTCTAGGAGGGGTTTTGAGGTGCGATTCTGAGTTTTAGCGTTGTTTTGGGTGTTCCAAAGGGTCGAGAAAGTCCGTGGGATGATTTGGGACTTGTTGGAACGTTCAGTTTGAAGTTTCGAGGGCTCGGGTGAGTTCCGGGTAGGTCCCGGGATGTCTTTAAGCTAAAGTATTGTTGTTGCAGGTTTGAATGGTCAATTCTCTGAACCCACCACCGCGGTCCGTGGTCCCTTTTTCACGGTCCGCGGTGGGGGGGAGGGGGTGGCTTCACGGCCGCGGTCGTGTTTTCGCGGTCCGCGGTGGGGAGTGGCTTCGCGGCCGCGGTCGTGCTTTCGCAGTTCGCGGTGGAGGGGCTGGGTCACTGGTACGACTTCGGAGGCTTATATCGTTTGATCTACAAGGAAGTTTGAGATGATTTAAAAAGAAAAGTTGCGGACCTTCGTGTCTAGTTTCTAGAAAGGTAACGAAATCGTAAATTGGACATCTATAGAAAAATTTATGGCGAAATTACTAAAGCATGTCACTGCAGTTATTTTTCTTGAGTTTCTTCATCTTTTCTTGATTTTTGCTAGCGCGACCGCGATCCTTTTTTCGCGGACCGCGGTTGGGGGGGGGGGGGGGGGGGGGGGGGGGGCACTGAGAGGAGTATAAATAAGTTGGATTTTCAGTTAATTTTTATTTTTCAAGACCCCAAAGGCATAAGAGGCGATTTTCCAAACACTATTTCTTCTCCAAAACGTTGGTAAGTGATTTCTAACTCATTTTCTTCACTCCTTAACTTCTTTTTACAAGATTCATCCTAGAAACTAGGGTTTCCATGGTGGAATTGAGGATCTTGGGTAAAACCTGAGAATATTGAAATTTGGGGATTTAGACCTCAAATTAAGGTTGGATTCCAAAACCAACTATATATCCGGGCTCGGGGGCGAATGGGTAATCGGAATTTGGTCCGAATTTCGGATTTGGACCAAGCGGGTCCGGGTTCGATTTTTGACTTTTGGGGAAAGACTTTAGAAAACTCACTTCCATGCATTATAATTGATTCATTTAGCATTTATTGATATAATTAAGTAACTTGTGGCTAGTTTCGAGTCCTTGGGAGACGAGTTTGGAGTTTCGGGCGCATTCTCGACCCGGAAAGTAGGTTCGACACGAGGTGAGTCTCCTTTCTAATCTTGTAAGAGGGAATTGTCCCTCTCCTAGGTGATTTAAATGTTATGTGTACTTGTTTGGGGGCTACGTACGCACCAAGTGACGAGAGTTCGTACGTGGCGACTATTATTGTTATGTCCGGGTAGTTAGGCCCACAGCTGTGATGACCCAAAAGGTCATCCTAAGTAATTCTAGCTAAATTTGTGTTCTGAGGCCCCGAAAGCCTCCGTTAATCTCACCTCGATATGCGTGTGCATCCCAGGCGTGTAGTCGGGAAGTCCTTATGTTGAAATTTGATGAAAATAGAATTTTATGATAATTAAATGAATAAAGTTGACTTTGGTCAATATTTTTGGTAAACGGACCCGGACCTGTGATTTGACGGCCCCGGAGGGTCCGTAGGAAAATATGGGACTTGGGCTTATGCCCGGAATCGAATTCTGAGGTCCCAAGCCCGATAAATAAATTTTTAAAGAAAATTATTTTCTGGAAATAATATAGGATTTTGGAAATGAATAATTATGTGAAAATCGTGTTACCAGGCCCGTATTATGGTTTTGGAGCCCGGAACAGGTTTATTACATGTTATGTGACTTATCTGTGAAATTTGGTGTAAAACGG
>MDKH01119722.1:0-18942 GCA_005239495.1 Nicotiana undulata | reverse complement strand
GAGGAGGCTTCCAGGCCTTATGAGTGATGTGAGGAGGTTTCCAGGCCTTATGAGAGAGGTGAGAGGCTTCCAGGCCTTATGAGTGATGTGAGAAGGCTTCCAGTCCTTATGAGAGGTGTGAGGAGGCTTCCAGGCCTTATGAGAGAGATGAGAAGGCTTCCAGGCCTTATGTTGTTATTGCGCTTGGGCTGTAGGAGCCCCTTCGGAGTCTGAGCCCATTCCAGTGAGCGCCGGAGAGGTGAGAGGCTTCTAGGCCTTATGAGAGAGGTGAGAAGGCTTCCAGGCCTTATGTTATTATTGCGCTTGGGCTGTAGGAGCCCCTCCGGAGTCTGTAACACACCCCCAGTGAGCGCCGGTACCGATTGAGTGATGATGATTTCCCGCGGGGCTGATACTGAGTGATGATGATACTGAGTGATGATGTTACTAAGCGATTGAGAAAATGCATGATGGGCAGAGTGATTGTGATGTTTCCTGATAGGTAGAGTGATTGTGAGGTTTCCTGATGGGCAGAGTGATTGTGAGGTTGCCTGAGGGGCTGATACTGAAAGAAATTATTACGAGAAATGATTATGGCCCGAGGGGCAGTTTATGAAGATTTTTACTGAGTTTTCAAACTATGAATTACTTCGTTTTCAAACTGGTTTTACTGAGAATTTTATTGAAATATACTGATATTACACTTGGTTTAAAGGATTTATGGAAACTGATTTCGAACTTATGTATTTGCTGAATACTACCTGGTGACTTGGTGTTTTACTGGCTTTTGTGAAATTGTGTATCTGTTCTATGTGTTTATATTACTCAGACTGTGATTTATTTTCATTACTACTGAGTTGGCGTAATTATAAAGACTCCCTGTGCCTCTGTGCACAGATCCAGGTACTAGCTCGCAGCAGTAGCTAACGCAGGTTCGATAGCAGCATTTCACGGGATTTCGAGATAGCTGCCCAGCGTCCACAGCTTCTCCATTTCCCTTCCTTATTATGTTTTTATCAATTGATTCAGAGACGTATATTATAGTTTTTAGCAGAGTTAGGCTTATTCATTCTTAGATGCTCATGACTATTGACTCCAGTTCTTGGGAGGTTGTTTAGGCTAATATGGGAACGCTAAGACATTATTTTCATTATTTATGCTATGGTCGCATGTTTATTATTAAATTGTGAACTGTTATAATTGAATAAACGCGTGGTAAGGTGATGGTTGGCTAGCCTAGTTTCACGATAGGCTCCATCACGGCCTGTTAGGATTTGGGGTCGTGACAAGTTGGTATCAGAGCACTAGGTTACATAGGACTCAACGGTCATGAGCAGGCTAGTAGAGTCTTGCGAATCGGTACGGAGACGTTTGTACTTATCTTCGAGAGGCTGCAGAACCCGTGGGAAACATTCCACATTCTTGAATTCTTATTGTGCGAACCCATTTATTCAGCCAAAAACTTAACTCTTTGAATTCCTTTCATGTATTCGAATGCGCACGCAAGCGCTTGGTATAAGTTGTGCGTCGGCGGCTTGTGACTTCCATGGGTGAGATTTGATTTTTAACATGTTAATAATGGGCCAGTCTGAAGGACTTGAGGCCGGATTGTATCTGTGGTTTGAGTGTTGAGATTTTATTTGGGTGAGCACCTGTGTTGGGGGACTTATATGTCCGTTTGTGTTCTTATTGATGGAACTTTGTGACTAGATGACTATATGGTGAGTGTGATTGGATAGGTAGATGTATTCATATTGTTTGATTGTGACCAAAATGAATTGGCGGGAGATGTGGCAAGAACCATTGATTATTTGACTTCTGTATTGAGTTAGAATATGGCTTCGAGTTATGAGTATTGAATGACCTCCCGTGTTGTTTAGTTGTGGAGTGAAGTGGGTTTTCCTGTTACGTTCTGAGTTCCGGTGATGTCTTTTGAGCTGACCAATGCTCCAGTAGCATTCATGTATTTGATTAGCGGTGTATTCACGCAGTGATTGCACTCCTTTGTTATTGTATTTATTGATGGCATCCTGTCGTACTCACATAGCCAGGGATAGCATACTCAGCATTTGATGGTGGTATCACAAGGATATAGGGAGGAGAAGCTTTGTGCGAAGTTCTACATTGTTGCATTATTTTCCAAATAAATATAATGTCAAGTGTGATTTGCTCCGTTTGTTGAGTTCGCTGAAGTTCTGTGATTTGTAGTGCCTCTATCACATAATAGTTATTCTGTTATATCCTGATAGAAATTAATCCATAACCTTTGGCAACAGTGAGGGGATTAAACTCCTTAAGGACACACTGTGAATTCAGTGCGCTCGAAATTATTTTACGATTTGTTTATTGAACTAGTGTTTGTTTGCTTCTCTGATTTTCTGATTTTGAACACGGTAATACCAACAATCTTAAGGAATTTAAATTTGATGTTTAATAGAAGGAAAAAAGAAGAAGGCAATGTTTATAGTGAAACGGAAGACAACACTAATCATTCACTTTGGTTCACAAAGCGGTGCGATTAAAGTCGTGACTTTTCTTTGACTCGCAAGTTTCGTGTTGTAATCGCTATAATCTCACTAGAACGTGGTATATTCTTAGTGAAGATACAATCAATCATGTGTAACAAATTCTTATCCAGTAAAGAAATTGGTTATTGGATCCATCCTAAAGCAAGTGTGATTTGCTCCGTTTGTTGAGTTTGCTAAAGTTCTGTGATTTGTACTGCCGCTATCACAAAATAGTTATCTCGTTTTATCATGAGAGGAATTAATCCATAACCATGGGCAACAGTGAGGGGATTAAATTCCTTAAGGACACACTGTGAATTCAGTGCGCCCAGAATTATTTTACGATTTGTTTATTGAAGTAATGTTTGTTTGCTTCTCTGATTTTCTGATTTTGAACACAGTAATACCAACAATCTTAAGGAATCAAAATTTGATGGTTAATAGCAGAAATAAGAAGAAGTCAATGTTTAATTGTGAAACGTAAGGCAACACTAATCATTCACTTTGGTTCACATAGCGCTGCGATTAAATTCGTGACTTTTCTTCGACTCGCAAGTTTCGTGTTGTAATCTGTAACAACCCGGCCGGTCGTTCCGTGGAATTAGCCCCGTTATTTCCTGTTTCTTCTTTGTCATGCATTTCTTAGTGTGTTCATGATGTATTGGAGTCGGTTGGTTCGGGTTCGGAGTGGCCGTGGTGAGAATTGAGACACTTAGTCTCTTAAACTGGTTTAATAATGGAAAACGTCAACTGGGAGTTGAATTATTGGAAAACGACCTCGGAATGTAGATTTTATGGTTCGGATAGGTTCGTTAGGTGATCTGGGACTTAGGATTGTGTTCGGAATATGGTTTGATATCTGGTGTAGAATTAGGCTTGAATTGGCGAAAGTTGGTTTTTGACGATTTCCGGGCGGCAGTGGAAAATAGGCTATTGGGGTCGGAATGGAATTCTGGAAGTTGGAGCAGGTTCATAATGTCGTTTTGGATATGTGTGCAAACTTTCAGGTTAATTGGATGTGTTTTAGATGGTTTTGGCAACCTTGGTGAAATTTTGAAATCTCAAAGTTCATAGGCTTGAATTTGATGTGATTTTGCGTTGTTTTTGGTGTTTCGAAGGCTCGGCTAAGATTGAATGGTGTTATGGGGGGTGTTGGTATGTTTGGTTGAGGTCCCGAGGGCCTCCGGGTGTGTTTCGGGAGGTTAACGGACCTAGTTTGAATGTTTGGGAGTTGCAGCTTTTCTGCTGGTGTTCTCCGGGTTTTTCTTCTACGCGATTGCAGGGGTGAGTTCGCGATCGCGTAGGCTTATCAAGGTCGGGTTTGACAGTTTCAGAGCATTTGGGAGCCGATTCGAGGGGCAAGAGTATCGCGGAGTAGCTTTTCAGGCTGGTTTGAGGTAAGTAATGACTATAAATCTTATCCTGAGGGTATGAAACCCCAGACTTAGCATCTTCTCACTGTTTTGGAGTGACGCACACGCTGGATGACGAGTGTGTGGCGTGCACTGATGGGGGAATCAAACTTGGTTCTTCCCGAGGCAACTATTGAGTTGCGTAATTGCTTTTAAATCACATGATAAACCGTATTTCCATACTATTGATATATTTGGGCTGTAAACCATGTTTGGGGCCTTGTGCCAACCTGTTTAGACCCCTTGGAGGCTATTTTCTGATATTCCTCACTGTAGTGATTATGATTTGCACTCAGTCATTTCACGTTAAATTATTTTCGAGACTCATACTTGTTTACATTATTTTGTGATATAAAATACTGTTTTGGGTCGAGTACCCCGTTTATTGATGGCCCGAGTGGCATTTTGAGAGTTTCTGACTGAGTGAGGCCGAGAGCCAATATTGTGAGGATATTATTGATCGAGTTGCACGCCGCAACATGTTACACTGTTATGATATGTGAGAGGCGGAGTGCCTGAGTGATTTATTCCACGAGATGGCTTGATATTAGCGCTTGGGCTGTAGGAGCCCATTCGGAGTCTGTACACCCCTAGTGAGCGCAGGTACCTACTGAGTGCGAGTGCCGAGTGACGAGTGATTGGGAGGCACGTAACAGTGAGATTGCTCGAGGGGCTGATACTGAGTAATTGTGAGGTATGCTGAGTGACTGATTCTGAGTGATGATTTGCCCGAGGGGCGGTTTATGATAATGTTTTTGCATGAGTTATTATTTATGATTCACTTCATCTTTTACACTAAATCTTCTTGGGCATTTTTCTGAAATAATTGGGAATCACACTTTTCAAAGGACTTTACTGAATTTGGCTTTTAAAACGTATTGACTAAATGTATACACTGTTGGGAATAAGGATTTTTCTTATTGTGATTCGATGATTTTCTCCTATGTGTTTCTTACTGTTCAGACTTGATTTATTTTTATTACTACTGAGTTGGCGTACTCACATTACTCCTTCCACCTCTGTGTGCAGATTCAGGTGCTGGTACCGAGCGCTAGTCTTCTTACTACGTGTGGAGCTAGAGTTGGGACATCGAGGTAGTTGTTCAGTGTTCACAACATCTCTGTTTTCCCTTCCTTGTTTTGTACTTAGTTCCTTGTTCCGAGATTTATGTATTCTGACAGTAGAATTCTTGGTACCACTCTTAGATGCTCATGACATGTTGACTCCAGGTCTTGGGAATAGTTGTTGGACTGTTTTATCTCGTTTGTTTCGGTTTAGAAATTCGGAAATTTAAATATGTTATGAAATGTTGGAAACTATTTGGAAATTTTAAAAGTAATACGTCAATGTGTGATTGTTGGCTAGCCTAGTTCCATAATAGGTGTAATCACAACCGGTTTAGGATTTGGGATCGTGACATAATCGTTGTAATCTCACTAGAACGTGTTATATTCTTAGTGAAGATACAATCAATCATGTGTAATAAATTCTTATCCACTAAAGAAATTGATTATTGGATCCATCCTAAAGCAACTTTAGTGAAATCAACGGAAAATGTGAAAGTGACAAGTGAGCAACAAGTCTGTTGTAACCAAATGAAGACATAATCATTTGGTAAGTTGTGCAAGGAAAAAAAACAATTTCACGGATGATGATTGGAGAAGAAAGTGCAACAAATCAGGTTCTACTTTATTTACTCATATTATTTAAATGTTATATGCTAGATGATTTATAAAATTAAATTTTTACAAATTAATAGTAGGATGAATGATCGTCGTCACATAATATATTTTGTGTTTTTCATGCATATTATGATTTGAATAACTAAGGTTAGTTATTATGGTATTTATTTCTTTTACCAAAATCATCCATTATGGCGGCACTTCTTAGAGATAATCGGTGTGATATTGTTGGAAAAACCAATATCAATGTCAATATTGATCACTGATAGGAAAATTATTGAGGTTTTATTCTTTCCATTGTGAACGAGATATCAATGTCAATATTCACACCGTTATTCTTGTTTCTGCCTTGTTATGCCTTATTTAGTTATTTATGATGTGTTGGAGTCGAGTGGTTCGGGTTCGGAGTGGTTGTATGAGAATTGAGACACTTAGTCTCTTAAAGTAGCCTTATAGTTGGAAAAGTCAACTGGGTGTTGACTTCTTGGTAAACGACCTCGGAATGCGGATTTTATGACTCGGATAGTTTCGTTAGGTGATTTGGGACTTAGGAGTGTGTTCGGAATGTAATTTTGATGTCCGGTGTAGAATTAGGCTTGAATTGGCAGAAGTTAGTGTTTGGCGATTTTCGGTCGGCACTGGAAAATTGGCTATCGGGGTCGGAATGGAATTCCGGAAGTTGGAACAGGTTCGTAGTGTCATTTTGGATGTGTGTGCAAAATTTTAGGTCAATCGGATGTATTTTGGATGGTTTTGACATCTTTGGCGAAATTTGGAAGTTTCAAAGTTCATAGGCTTGAATTTGATGTGATTTTGGTGTTTTTGTGTTGTTTTTGGTGTTTCGAGGCCTCGACTAAGTTTGAATGAGGTTATGGGGTGTGTTAGTATGTTTAGTTGGGGTCCCGAGGTCATCGAGATGGTTTCGAGTGATCAACGGGGAGTTTGGAGGCATTTGTGCTGCTAAAGTTGTTGTTGCTGTCATTTCCGGACCTGCAGATTTTGGACCGCAGGTGCGAGCCGCAGAAGCGGCCAGGGAGGTCGCAGGTGCGGTTTGAGGCCCTTGGGGAGAGAACCGCAGAAGCGGTTGATTGGACGCATCTGCGGGACCGCAGGTGCCACACTTGGGTCGTAGGTGTGAGATTGGCCCGTTTAATGAGAAACCGCAGGTGCGGTCTATTGACCACAGAAGCGGTCCGCAGGTGCGAGATGCCTGGGCGGAAAGTATATAAGTTGGACTTAGCGAATTTTGGTCTTCTTTTCACCATTGTCCTACGGGTTTCAAGCTTTTGGAGGGTTTTTGAAGAGGAAAATCGATAGTTCTTCATTGAGGTAAGGTTTTTGAACTCTAATCTCGTTTATATGTGATTAAAGGTCTGATTAGTGGTGTAAATTTGGGAAACATGAGTGCAAAAAGGGGTAATTAGGACTTGATATTAAGAGACCTTAAAATGGGAATTTGAGAGGTCAATTGAACTCCGATTTAAGTGTTCTTTGTATGTATGGACTCGTGGGAAGATGAGGATTATTATGATGTAAATTTTATCGTGTTTCGAGACTTGGGCCCGGGGGTCGGGTTTGGCCAATTTCGGGAATTGTGCCTAAATTTGATAGTTTTCGATTGGGTTTCATTTCCCTAGCATATTTTGACGTAGTGAATCTGATTTTGATAGACTCAGAGCATTTAGGGGCCGATTCGAGGGGCAAGAGTATTGTGGAGTAGCTTTCCAGGCTGGTTTGAGGTAAGTAATGACTTTAAATCTTGTCCTAAGGGTATGAAACCACGGACTTAACATCTTCTCACTATTTTGGAGTGACGCACACGCTGGATGACGAGTGTGTGGCGTGCACTAATTTGGGGATTTGGACTTGGTCCTTCCCGAGGCAACTATTGAGTTGCGGAATTTCTTTTAAATACATAATAAATCGTATTTTTTATACTATTGCTGTAATTGGGCTATATGCCATGTTTGGGGCCTTGTGCCGACCTGTTTAGACCCCTTGGGGGCTGTTTACTGTTTTTCCTCACTGTGTTAACTTATGATTTACACTCAGTCATATTATGCTTAACTAATTTCAAAACTCAGTCTTATTTACACTATTTGAGATATAAAATGTTATTTTGGGTCGAGTACCCCGTTTTACTAATAGCCCAAGTGGCTTTTGAGATGTTTCTGACTGAGTGAGGCCGAGGGCCTGATTGTGAGTATATGATATTGGATCGGGTTGCACACCGCATCATGCTTCTGAATGAGTGTGGCCGAGGGCCTAATTGTGAGCATATGATATTGGATGGGGCTGCACGCCGCATCATGTTTATGATAGGCCGAGTGCTTGAGAGTGATTTGATGCCATGATTTGGCTTGATTTTAGCGCTTGGGATTTAGGAGCCCCTCCAGAGTCTGTACACCCCAAGTGAGCGCAGGTACCTACTGAGTGCGAGTGCCGAGTGCCGAGTGCCGAGTGCCGAGTGATGAGTGATTGGGAGGCATGAGCGACAATGAGGTAGCCGAGGGGATGATGCTGAATGATTGTGAGGTATGTTGAGTGACTGATTCTGAGTGGTTATTTGCCCGAGGGGCGGTTCATGATACTGGTTTAACCTGAGTGACTATTTATGATTCATTTCATCTTTAAACTAATACTTTTTGGGTATTTTACTGAAATCATTGGAAATCACACTTTTAAAAAGAGTTTTACTGAGATTGGCTTTTAAAGCGTACTAGTTTGTTGTATACACTATTGGAAAGAAAGGTTGTTTTATTCTGACTTGATGATTTGATTCTATGTGTTTCTTACTGCTCAAGACCTGATTTATTTTCATTAATACTAAGTTGGCGTACTCATCATTACTCCCTGCACCCCTGTGTACAGATTCAGGTGCTGGTGCCGAGCACTAGTTTTCTTATTACGCGTGGAGCCGAAGTTGGGACATCGAGGTAGTTGTTCAGCGCTCACATCATCTCTGCTTCCCTTCCTTGTTTTGTATTAGTTTCCCTGTTCCGAGAGTTATGTATTGTGATAGTGGTATTATTGGTAGTATTCTTAGATGCTCATGACCTGTTGACTCTAGATCTTGGGGAGGGTTGTAGACTGTGTAATTTGCTTGTTTTGCTAAAAAAATTAGGGACTCTATATATATTTTTGTGAAACGTTGAAAAAACAATGAATTGAGAATTGTGAAAGAATATGTAATTACGTGATTGTTGGCTTGCCTAGTTCCACGATAGGCTCTATCACAAACGGTTTAGGATTTGGGGTCATGACAAGTTGGTATCAGAGCTCTAGGTTACATAGGACTCAATAGTATGAGCAGGTTTAGTAGAGTCTTACGGATCGGTACGGAGACATCTGTACTTATCTTCGAGAGGCTGTAGAACCCTTAGGAAAAATCCCATATTCTTGAATTCTTGTCGTGCGAATCCATTTTATTCAGCCAAAAGCGTAACTCTTTGAATTCCTTTCGTGTATTCCAATGCGCACGTGAGCGCTTGGTATCAGTCGTGCATCGACGACTTGTGACTTCCATGGATGAGACGTGATTTTTAGCATGTTTATAATGGGCCAGTCTGGAGGACTTGAGGCCGGATTTTGTCTGTGACTTGAGTGCTGAGATTTCGTTTGTGTGAGCACACGTATTTGGGGACTTATATGTCTGTTTGTGCCCTTATTGATGGGACTTTGTGACTGGATGACTACATGGTGAGTGTGACCTGATGGTTGATGTGTTCAGGTTGTTTGATTGTGATAAGAATGAATTAGCGGGAGATGTAGCAAGAACCATTGAGTAATTGACTTCAGTCTTAAGTTAGTGTATGGCCTCGAGTTGTGAGTGTAATGAAGGACCTCTCGTGTAGTTTAGTTGTGGAGTGAAGTGGATTTTCCTGTTGTGTTCTGAGTTCCTGGTGATGTCTTTTGAAGAGACCGATGCCCCAACAACGTTCATGTATTTGATTAACGGTGTATTCCAACCGTATTAGCACTTCTTGTTATTGTATTTATTGATGGCATCCTGGCGTACTCTCGTAGCCAGGGGTAGCATACTCAGCATTTGAGGATGGCATTACAAGGATCCAGGGAGGATAAGCTCTAAGAAAAGTTCTCTAAGTGTAAATTTTGGCTCAGTTCAGTAGCATTCTTGGGACACGTGGTGTCCAGTGAAGGCATCCAGGTGGTTAGACGTGTGTGGGTAGAGCTTCTAGAAGCTCAAAAGTTCCTTGACCACAACTTCAGTGTTAGTATTGTCGTCAGCTTCAGGTTCTTATACTGCTTATTATGATGTTTCGAGGGCAGGCATCAATTGTGTTCTAATGTAGGAGGGTAAAGCGATTGCGTAATAGCTATGATCTCGGAAGTGTATAGAGAGATATTAGCTGAGGCTAAGCAGGCAGGGGTATCTCCTGCGGGTTGTCCTGAGGTGTGTGATCCCTATGTTGATCTGTAGTAAGTTCTCTTCTACCAGTAAATGATGTGCGTTATAATTTGAGTTTAGATCGCTGGGGGAGTTGGCATGACCATTACAATGGTGAATGCGAGATTTGCATACGATTTGAGGGTTAGATGGTTTGGGTCATATGAGCTTGTGAAGGATTTAGTTGAATCTCACCACAATATGGTGGCAGTGATAGCGCATGGGCATCGTGAGTTATTGTTTGACTTGATCCTTGGCTTTGAGCCAAGTGGGGGAGTCCGTTAATGATGATTTGATTGCACGATTATGTGTTGTATTGGTTTCGGTTCGAGGTATATTGGTGAACTAGTTATAACCTGCAGAGGTGGGGTCTGGAAATGACTCGAGTAATGGGAATTTCTTCGATACAGGTTGTAATGAACTTTACGGGTGAATGGAATTTATTGAATGATTGAGTTGTACTTGAAAGTGTAGTGTGTGCATTGTATGAATTTGCTTGATTCTTCAAATGAGGGGATTACTTTCCTAATATGTGGTTTGCAAGCGTAGAGTGAAAGGCTCTCGAGAATGGTTCTGATAGAATCAAGGTTATATGTAGTGCTTGAGGATCTTCAAGGTATGAATTGGGCTAGAACGGGGATTTACGTGGAAGGTGTCAAGGCTTGTGGTGTATTTACATTATCATGGATTCTATCCGTTAGTGTCAGGAAAGTGAAGGTAATGACTTGAAATTCGAGGGAAGTATCTTCAGGGTAAGTATTTCTAATGTGGTGCTTTCGGGGATATATGAGAGAGTATTCAGCGGCTTTTGAGTATTAGATGGTATATTTTATACTCGGGTTTCGTGCAGTGAGTCTGGATTGAGAATTGCGGTATTATGGAAAGAGGAAGTATCAAGTCAAAGGTAAGTCAGAAGATACTTGAATAAATAGTACAACTCGGTAGTAGGTCGGATCGGCATGATAAGGGACATGATTAGTTCTGTGGGTGTTATGAAGTAATGAGTTGTTACAGGTGTTTCTTGGCAGTTCTCTTGGGATTTGGTGGCATGCGTAGCTTGGTTGAGTTAGAAGGATTCGGTCCTAATGGCTGGTTTGTACAAATGTGATGCGGAGAGTTCTTGATGGTTTCTACCACGGTTAGAGATGTATATTTTCTACTGGTGTGAGGGCCATGTGATGTATAGTGATTTTGCTCTAAATGGGATCAAATGGAAAGTTCTTGGCTAGTGGGGTACGTAATTGCTTGTGGCTCAGAAGAAACTATGAAGTTCCAATATTTATCATAGGAGGGCATGGTGTAGGCGGCATATTGTGTAGGGTTGAGAATTGCATGTGTGAGGTTACGGTTCATATATGGAAGGAAGGCCATAAACTCTTAGGCAGCACGAGCAGTTCCGGATGACTAGGTAGATGATATCACTAATTGATGTGTCTGGATAAGGGTACACATTCAGAGAAGGCAATGTGTTTAGGGTAATGTGTTTGAGTAAGGATGCTACGCTCTTTTTTTGGATCACTGATGATATTCAAGGTTGCTTGGTGTCACGGAAGAAATTTAGGGGTATCCCTCGTGGAATGATTGAGTATCAGGGATGTGTTATATATTCGAGCAGTAGAGTGGAGATCAAATATAGTAATTTGTGCGCTTCATGGACTTCGATACTGGGAGTTTTCATAAACAGATTATTTTTGTAGTTGTGAACTACGAGGAAGAGAGCAAAGCTAGTCAAGTGTTAGTATATGCCATGATTCAGTCATTATAAACTTTCGGGGAGTTATCTACCTGTTGTGGGTGACCAGAGTTGACTTAGAGTTATTGGTAGGCCAGTATAGGTGTGTGTTCTGCATCGAGTCGGAATTGTTGACTCCGAATTCCTACTGGTGAGGGATGTACCATTCGATTGTCATTGAGCTTATTCGTGTTTTGGAGTGATCTATGAGTTACCTTTCGGTGTTTCGAGGAGTTGCGATCGTTGGTTATATGTGCATAGGGTGCGGTTCTATCGGTGCTTTTATAGCGAGATTTGAGTAAGGTAAATAATTCGGTGTTGCAGGATTGAGACGTATTGATTATGTTCTTTCTGGTTCGGGTGGCATGGTATCATCCGATTCCCCGTGGGTATGACAATGCACTTTGAGTACTTGATGTCGAATTTCACATGGTTATTAATTCTGAGCAAGGTGGATTTAAGTAGTTCATGTGAACCAGCGTTTGGATGGGATCGCGCATTGTAGCGGAGTTATGTAGAGGTATGCTCCTCGGTGTCAAATTCGTGTGTTCTGATTTCACGGTGTGTGCCAGGCTTTTAGCATGATGCTGTGATGGTAATTGCTAATGGCAGGATAGTCTTCTCGTATCAGTCTTCTTTATTTTATGAATTGAGCTCTTGGGATGTTGTTATTGAGTGCACGAGTTGCACAAGTTATGGCTCTGGATGGTGTTGACGCTGATCGGATGAATGGTTGCTAGCTTCTACGTGTTTCTTTCATCATCGGCAGTATATGGAAGTGTCAGAGTGAGACATTGCTTGATAAAAGGGTATGTACCGGTATTGGGTGGTTTTGAGAAACTATGGTGATTAGGAATTATCGCTATGGGTGGTTGAGTCATGCAGAATATTATGTGATTTCGTCTTGGGTTTGGATATGGCTTGATAGAGCGTGTTCAGACTTGTTCAGTTCATAGTTGTGGGATTTTGGTCTTGTAAATTGATTCAGAAGTGGAAATCTAGCTCTAAGGTTTATGGGTCAAGATTGGATTCGAAGTTTCATTT
The DNA here is from genome assembly GCA_005239495.1 of Nicotiana undulata. Lineage (NCBI taxonomy): Eukaryota > Viridiplantae > Streptophyta > Magnoliopsida > Solanales > Solanaceae > Nicotiana > Nicotiana undulata. Next base: position 6,178 of record MDKH01119722.1, on the reverse strand, counting down.
GTGCGGTGTTATTGGACCTATATGGGGTAGGGTGACATGGGATCACCTCCGAATATGTGCATGGTAGGTTACACGACAATTTTGGTGGTGTTTGGAACAACGCTCGGCACGTTCGAGGACGAACGTATGTTTAAGTGGGGGAGAATGTAACGACCCGGTCGGTCGTTCCGTAGAATTCACACCGTTATTCCTGTTTCTGCCTTGTTATGCCTTGTTTAGTTGTTTATGATGTGTTGGAGTCGGTAGGTTCGGGTTCGGAGTGGTTGTATGAGAATTGAGACACTTAGTCTCTTAAAGTAGCCTTATAGTTGGAAATGTCAACTAGGAGTTGACTTCTTGGTAAACGACCTCGTAATGCGGATTTTATGGCTCAAATAGTTTCGTTAGGTGATTTGGGACTTAGGAATGTGTTCGGAATGTAATTTTGATGTCCGATGTAGAATTAGGCTTGAATTGGCGAAAGTTAGTTTTTGGCGATTTCCGATCGGCAGTGAAAAATTGGCTATCAGGGTCATAATGGAATTCCGGAAGTTGGAACAGGTTCGTAGTGTCGTTTGGATGTGTGTACAAAACTTCAGGTCAATTGGATGTGTTTTGGATGGTTTCGACATCTTTGGCGAAATTTGGAAGTCTGAAAGTTCATAGGCTTGAATTTGATGTGATTTTGGTGTTTTTGTGATGTTTTTGTTATTTTGAGGGCTCGACTAAATTTGAATAAGGTTATGGGGTGTTTTGGTATGTTTGGTTAGGTTCCCGAGGGTCTCGGGATGGTTTCGAGTGATCAACGGGGAGTTTAGAAGGAATTTCTGCTGCTAAAGTTGTTGTTGCTGTCATTTCCGCACCTGCGGATTTTGGACAGCAGGTGCTAGCCGCAGAAGCGACCAGGGAGGTCGCAAGTGCGGTTTGAGTCCCTTGGGGGGAGAACCACAGAAGCGGTTGATTGGACGCATCTGCGGGACCGCATGTGCGACACTTGGGCCGCAGGTGCGAGATTGGCCCGTTTAATGAGAAACCGCAGGTGCGAGATTTTGGACCACAGGTGCGAGATGCCTGGGCAGAAAGTATATAAGTTGGACTTAGAGAATTTTGGTCTTCTTTTCACCATTATCATATGGGTTTCAAGATTTTGGAGGGTTTTTGAAAAAAATCGATAGTTCTTCATTGAGGTAAGGTTTTTGGACTCTAAACTCGTTTATATGTGATTAAAGGCCTGATTAGTGGTGTAAATTTGGGGAAAATCAGTGCAAAAAGGGGTACTTAGGGCTTGAGATTAAGAGACCTTAAAATGAGAATTTGAGGGGTCAATTGAACTCCAATTTCAGTGTTCTTGGTATGTATGAACTCGTGGGAGGATGAGGATCATTATGGTGTAAATTTTATCAAGCTCTGAGACGTGGGACTGGGGGTCGGGTTTGGCCAATTTCGGAAAATTGTGCCTAAATTTGATAGTTTTCGATTGGGTTTCATTTCCCTAGCATATTTTGACGTTGTGAATCTGATTTTGATAGACTCGGAGCATTTGGGGGCCGATTCGAGGGGAAAGAGTATTGCGTAGTAGCTTTCCAGAGTGGTTTGAGGTAAGTAATGACTTTAAATCTTGGCCTGAGGGTATGAAACCCTAGACTTAGCATCTTTTCACTGTTTTGGAGTGACACACACACTGGATGACGAGTGTGTGGCGTGCACTGATTTGGGGATTTGAACTTGGTCCTTCCTGAGGCAACTATTGAGTTGCGGAATTTCTTTTAAATCACATGATAAATCGTATTTTTTATACTATTGCTGTAATTGGGCTATATGCCATGTTTGGGGCCTTGTGCTGACTTTTTTAGACCCCTGGGGGGCTGTTTAGTACTTTTCCTCACTATGTTAACTTATGATTTACACTCAGTCATATTATGCTTAACTGATTCCAAAACTCAATCTTACTGATAGCCCGAGTGGCTTTGAGATGTTTCTGACTGAGTGAGGCCGAGGGCCTGATTGTGAGCATATGATATTGGATCGGGCTGCACGCCGCAACATGTTTATGATAGGCCGAGTGTCTGAGAGTGATTTGATGCCATGATTTGGCTTGATTATAGCGCTTCGACTGTAGGAGCCCCTCTGGAGTCTGTACACCAAGGAGCACAGGTACCTACTGAGTGCGAGTGCCGAGTGATGAGTGATTGTGAGGCATGAGTGACAGTGAGGTAGCCGAGGGGCTGATACTGAGTGATTATGAGGTATGTTGAGTGACTGATTCTGAGGGGTGATTTTCCCGAGAGGCGGTTTATGATACTGGTTTTACCTGAGTGACTATTTATGATTCATTTCATCTTTAAACTAATACTTTTTGGGTATTTTACTGAAATCATTGGAAATCACACTTTTCAAATGAGTTTTACTAAGTCTGGCTTTTAAAGCGTACTGGTTTGTTGTATACACTGTTGGAAAGAAAGGTTGTTTTATTGTGACTTGATGATTTGATTCTGTGTGTTTCTTACTGCTCAAGACCTGATTTATTTTCATTACTACTGAGTTGGCGTACTCATCATTACTCCCTGCACCCCTGTATGCAGATTCGGGTGCTTGTGCCGAGCACTAGTTTTCTTATTACGCGTGGAGCCGGAGTTGGGACATCGAGGTAGTTGTTCAGCGCTCACAACATCTCTGCTTCTCTTCCTTGTTTTGTATTAGTTTCCCTGTTCCGAGAGTTATGTATTGTGATAGTGGTATTATTGGTAGTATTCTTAGATGCTCATGACCACTCCATATCTTGGGGAGGGTTATAGACTATGTAGTTTGCTTGGTTTGCTCAAAACTTCAGGGACTCTATATATATTTTTGTGAAACGTTGAAAAAATGAATTGAGAATTGTGAAAGAAAATGTAATTACGTGATTGTTGGCTTGCCTAGTTCCATGATAGGCGCCATCACGACCGATTTAGGATTTGGGGTCGTGACACTTTGTGAAATTATTCTCTTAAGGTTGGCGTAGTCCTTTAATAAACCAAGGAATTTCTTGTAAATAACTTTCTCAGTGGTGTTTCAATTTTAAAATGATTGGGAAGCTCCATTTTGAGGCATCTGCCTGGCTTTGACTCTGTCACTCTATTTTAATTTCTTTTTTTCTTGTGACTAACAAGAAGACAAGAAGAACTAAGTTGAAAATGGGCATGAAACAGTTTAGCGATTCCAGAAGAGCGACGAAGTCGGGTTTTACTTTCTTGGCTCTACATATACTTTACTTTGCTATCGTCGTGATTCATGAATGTCAGAGTATATGTTTATTGTGTGATGATCTCATAGTACATATTTGGAACTTGCAGCTATTGTTCATGCCTTGAAGATTTGGAGGCACTATTTGTATGGGGTGCCGTGTGAGGTGTTCACCGATCATAAGAGTTTGCAATACTTGTTTAAGCAAAAGGAGTTGAATATGAGGCAGAGGAGGTGGTTAGAGTTGCTGAAGGATTATGATATTACTATTCTCTATCATCCGGGAAAGGCCAATGTGGTGGCCGATGCCTTGAGCCGGAAGTCAGTCAGCATGGGTAGTTTGGCTTATCTATCAGTTGGAGAGCGACCTTTGGCTTTGGATGTTCAGGCATTAGCCAATCGATTGGTGAGATTAGAGGTTTCTGGGAGTGGCAGTGTTTTGGCCCATACCGTCGCTCGTTCTTCGTTTTATGATCGTATACGTGCCAGGCAGTATGATGATCGTCATTTATGTGCTCTTAGAGATGCGGTTCGGCACGGACGTGCCAAGCAGGTCACAGTTGATGCTGAGGGAGTTTTGAGATTGCAGGGACGTATATGTGTTCCTGATGTTGATGGCCTTCGTGAGTTAATATTGCAGGAGGCCCACAGTTCCAGGTATTCCATTCATCCGGGCGCCGCGAAGATGTACCAGGACTTGCGACAGCATTATTGGTGGCGTAGAATGAAGAAGGATATTGTGTCTTATGTAGCTCGGTGCTTGAATTGTCAACAGGTTAAGTATGAGCACCAAAGACCTGGTGGTTTGATGCAGCAGATTCAGCTTCCCGAATGGAAGTGGGAGCGTATCACGATGGATTTTGTAGTTGGACTTCCACGGACCCAGAGGATGGTTGATGCAGTATGGGTTGTCGTGGATAGGCTGACCAAGTCAGCACATTTCATCCCGGTGGCGGTTTCATCTTTAGCGGAGAAGTTAACTCAGATCTATATGAGAGAGATTGCCAGATTGCATGGTGTGCCCTTATCTATCATATCAGACCGAGGTACTCAGTTACCTCCCATTTCTGGAGAGTATTTCACCGAGAGTTGGGCACGCAAATTGAGTTGAGCACAACATTTCATCCTCAGACGGACGGACAGTCCGAGCGCACTATTCAGATTTTGGAGAATATGTTGCGGGCATGTGTTATTGATTTTGGTGGTTCATGGGATCAGTTCTTGACTTTAGCAGAGTTTGCCTACAACAACAGTTACTAGTCGAGCATTCATATGGCTCCGTATGAGGCATTGTATGGTAGGCGATGTCGGTCTCCAGTCGGATGGTTTGAGCCCAGAGAGGCTAGATTATTGGGTTCTGAGTTAGTCCAGGATGCCTTGGATAAGGTGAAGATCATTCAGGATAGGCTTCGTATAGCTCAGTCCAGGAAAAAGAGCTATGCAGATCGTCGAGTTCGAGATTTGGCTTTTATGGTAGGAGACCAGGTGTTCCTTCGAGTGTCGCCTATGAAGGGCGTGATGAGATTCGGAAAGAAGGGGAAGTTGAGCCCTAGGTATATTGGTCTATTTGAGATTTTGGACAAGGTAGGAGAGGTGGCCTACAGACTTGCCTTTCCACCGCATTTATCAGCAGTACATCCAGTGTTTCACGTATCCATGCTACAGAGGTATATTGCAGATCCATCTCATGTTATTGACTTCAGCGATGTCCAGTTGGACAAGGATCTGACTTATGAGGAGGAGCCGGTAGCTATATTAGACAGACAGGTTTGCCAGTTGAGGTCGAAGAGTTAACCTTCGGTCCGTGTTCAGTGGAGAGGTCATCCTGTCGAGGCAGCTACCTGGGAGTCCGAGTCCGATATGAGGAGTCGTTATCGCAATCTTTTCTACGACTCAGGTACTTTTCTATGTCCGTTCGAGGAAGAACGTTTGTTTTAGAGGTGGAGATTGTGATGACCCAAAAGGTCATCCTAAGTAATTCTAGCTAAATCTGTGTTCCGAGACACCGAAAGCCTTCGTTAATCTCACCTCGATATGCGTGCGCAGCCCGGACGTGTAGCCGGAAAGTCCTTATGTTGGAATTTAATGAAAATGGAATTTGTTCTGATAATTAAATGAATACAGTTGACTTTGGTCAACATTTTTGGTAAACGGATCCGGACCCGTGATTTGACGGTCCCGGAGGGTCCGTAGGAAAATATGGGAATTGGGCGTGTGCCCGGAATCGAATTCCGAGGTCCCAAGCCGGAGAAATGAATTTTTAAAAGAAATTATTTTCTGGAAATAATAAAGGATTTTGAAAATGAATAATTATGTGCATGCTGTGTTACCGGGCCCGTATTATGGTTCTTGAGCCAGGAACAAGTTTATTATATGTTAGGTGAGTTATCTGTGAAATTTGGTGTAAAACGGACTAGAAATGACGTGTTTCAGATCAAAATTGGTAAAATTAAGCTTTATGAAGTTTTAATAAATTCCTATGAGTTTTGAGGTTTAAATCGTTGAGTTTGATGATATTTTGGTGATTTAAAAGCTTGAATAAGTCCGTAGGATGTTTTGGGAGTTGTGTGTGTTGTTGGTTTTGAGACCCGAGGGCTCGGGTGAGTTTCGGGTAGCTAACTGGGTGAGAAAACTTAGGAAATCACTTCTGATGCACCATCTTCTGGTGTGTCCGCACCTGCGAGCCTAGAGCCGCAGGTGCGAGACCGCAGGCGCGACACCAAGCCCGCAGGTGCGGTCCCCCTAGTAGGCCCGACCCAGGCGCCGCAGGTGCGGCTTCGCAGGGGCGTCAAATTTTTCGCAGGTGCGGCCCCTTCTGGGCCTGACCCATTCCCGCATGTGCGACCATTTGTCCGCACCTGCGATACCGCAGGTCCGAGCCTCCCTTCCGCAGGTGAGAGATCCGCCCAGTGATTTTTTTTTCTCTTAAGTCCAAAACAGTAGACATTACGGGATTTTCCCAACTTTTCACTCCTTC
>ML282556.1:0-11564 GCA_005239495.1 Nicotiana undulata | reverse complement strand
AGCACAGGTATCGGGTAACTCCGTCCATCAATGCTTAGGCGGATAGGAAAAAATCACCTAGTGTTTTTTTCCTTTTTGTTGGGATTTGAACCTAAGACCTCATGGTTCTCCTCCTACTTCATTGACCATTACCACACCCTTGGGTGTCTCTAAATTGCAATCAACTCTTTTATTACCACGATTAATTTTAATTGACTGGTAGTGTTTTGGTCAACTTATATGCACCTTAATTATTCCACTCCACACCTACATTCTCTCATCAGTGTAGGTATCGGGTGACTCTTTCTACCAAGCAGGAGAAAAGCACCTAGTAATTTTATTTTCTACTGAGATTGAACCCTGATCTCCCATGATTTTCATTCCAGCTTCACACCCTTGGGTCCGAAACTACACCCTAGACTCTAAGTTAACCTAAAGTAGCAGGGGGAGGGGGGGGGGGTCTTCAATAACATATTACAACAACAGTCAAGTACAATAATTAGCCATTGTATTACGATTGCAGGTATCAAGATCCAGGTCATCANGGGGGGGGGGGGGGGGGTCTTCAATAACATATTACAACAACAGTCAAGTACAATAATTAGCCATTGTATTACGATTGCAGGTATCAAGATCCAGGTCATCAAATTACGGAAAACAGTACAAAGCTTAATTTCCAAGAATCGGAAGTTAAAATCCAAAACAATCAATACCCACGAAATTTAACAAATATAAAAACAACCCCATTTCACCAAATCAAACAATCAGTTGATTAAATGCACAAATATGCAGATTTGATAAAATACCAGAAGAATGTTGAACTGAATCGATGCAATTTTTCTTCTTTGAGGTCTGTTTGGATGGTCCAGTGCAAGGAAACCAACCCATTTTCTCCAATTTATTTCTTCTTCTTTGGAAGTTTATGGAAAGAGTAGCAAAGGGAAGTTTTGCACAGCTGATTAGCTGTCTAAAAAAGCGAAGACTGAAAATGGAGGATTTTAACCTTTTTGGTGGGTGTATTATTCCTTTTTACCGTTTTAATTTATTTAATATTTGTAAATTTTGTTTTAAGGACTAATAAATGATTACTTCCCTATTGAAGTTGGTTGACTTGGTCAAAAAAAATAAAAAAATTGAAGAAAAAAAGGTTTGTGAAAGGTGAAAATTGTGTGTGGAAATTATTATTTTACTTGAAATTATTATTTCAATTACAAATTCTCTATTTTAAGTGAAAGTTGAAATATCGAGACATTAATTTACAAATATTTATTTCAATATTTGGTAGCATAAGGCATGTTCAAGCTGCAACTATATTTGAGATATCTACTTAAATCTTTTTTTATCAGTCATTGAAATTTTACATTGATATTTATCTTTTATCAAAATATAATATTGATGGCGCTGCTTTTATTGTAAATGGGAGGTTTTTATTTTGGTTAGTCTTCATAGGTAAAAACTTTTTATATTTAGTGTTTAGATCAATCTAATGTTAAATACATGATATATATCTTCAAATATATTCTTATTAGTAAATTTTAATTAATCAATATGTATTCTTATTGATTAAATTACCCATATCATTGACAAAATGATATACAGATATCCTCCGTTCACCTATCCGTCCAAAAAAGCACACGACGTTAATTATATTAACAAAATTGCCTCCGTGTCTAACTCTATGATTTGGGGGCGTCAAAAAAAGCACACGATAAGGTCAATTTTTTATTCCAGTCGAGATTGCCGCGTGGCCCAATGAGAGTGCCACGTCACTAAATTAAATGTCCATAAAATCTGCCGTTAGTCGCGGGGTAAATTTGTTACTAGAATTAACGTCATATGCGTTGTTGGTCGAATAAGTGGACGAAGGACATCTGTAAATCATTTAGTTAATGATAAAAGTAGTTTAAGCTCTTTTCCGTTTATAATTTAACCATGATAAATCAGTATGATTTTACCGTCCTCGTATTTGACAGTGACGATGAATACAAGGGCTATGTCCTATGGTATTAAAATGGTTTTGCAGGGGTGCTTTAATTGCAATAGTAGAAGGTGATATTACAAACTGAATTTCTTTTCCTTTTCCGCAAAAAAAGAGATATCATAACCATTTTTTTGGAATATTTATATCTATTTATCTATACTATATTAAAAGCACAAGGCCCTTAACGAAATGTCGTTCGTCTTTTTTACCCTTTAAAAATATATTATATATTGGATAAATAATAATTTAATTTATTTTCCTAATATTTAGGACTTCAAAATTAATTATGTTTTGTATATTAAATTCTTCCTTGTTTAACATAAGAGATTTCTAAGAGAAAGTAAAAATAGAAAACTTAAAGTAGGAAATTTTCGTGCATCTAGAACTCCTTTTAGGTTTAGGAGTCAATCCCATGAGAACAATACGTTGAACCCCAGTGGTTGGACTCAAATATTATAGCTTAAGGTTATCATAGCAAATTATCTAGCGAACACAGAGGACGAATTTATTATCTTTGTTCTTGGTAGTCTTTTTTATTGCTTCAGGCATACTAAACATATGTAATTTCTTTGGCTTTGAGTAATTCGTCAGTATAAGGTTCTTGCTTTGAAGTGTTTTTCTAATTTTTTTTCTTATTGGTGTTTTATGTGATTTTTCTTCTTCTAATTCTACTGGAAATTTGCTTGATATCTGAACAAAGTTGAGTTGATGAATGGATATTGTTGTTCTGTTGCTTATCATGGTGGTGGTGATTCGTAAGCCTTAAAGGCAATGAATCGACATCTTTGCTGATCATGGTTCTTAGACTCGTCTTCGTTTGTATTTTATTAAAAAAAGATTATATTGATTGGTCCTATTTAAAAGTGGACAGATATTTTCGGCTTTATGCATCCTAAGTTGGTAACATAGTCATGTTCGATTTCATGTATCTTGTCTTATGTTAGTACTTTATGCTAATTGCTTTCTAATGATTTATGTATCATATTCAAATTACTTTCTTTGAACTTAATGATAAAGGAAAAGATTACGGACGTGTGAAAAAGGGAGTATAGGGAGGGTAGAAACATGTAAGTCACATATTTGACTTAATGAATCGTCGAGGCAAGGAGCTTTCTCCACGGGAGGGTTGACAACAAGCATTTGCAATTCATGTTTATCACTTACACAAGAGTTTTGGTCGCAGAAGTGACAAAAAGAACATACACCAAGTATATATATAGAGAGATTTTCCATCTGGTGTTCGGTATCCGCATTGGAGCCCTACTATATCCGGATTCGCGTCGCGTAAGATCCCATTAGGATGAAGCTCCCTATCAAGAATTTTTTCATAACCAGGGCTCAAACCCGAGACCTCTGGTTAAGGAGAAAGCAGCCTCATCCCGCCACATATGAGATATATGCATAGTACATCAAAACAACATATTATTATCTCAACAACACTATATTGTCTTCGTCTTTGCAGTTTAGAAGACGCCTCATTACTTTAAATTCAAATATTATGTTATATAAAGAAAATTTAGATATTGGAAACCAAAGAAAAATAAGAAAAGGGAGTGACATTATATTGTACTTTAATTTCTATTTTAATTGGATATGAATAAACTTGTGTTTCACGAGAGAAAACGAAACCTAAGAAAAAGAAAAGAAAATTGGATAGATTTGCGTAAAGAAAAGAAAGTTATAGATAATAGGTACGTCTATATCGATGTCAATTGCTATTACACAAAATTCATATTGTTTTATATTTTATATATTATCTTATTGATACACGTCGAGTTCACGTGAACGCACATACACTAAAATTAATTTTTAAAAGCATGAAGGCCTTTAACGAAATGTCATTCGCCTTTTTTACCCTTCGTAAATGTACTTTATATTGAATAAAATGATAAATACAAATAAAATACTTCTTGAAAAAACCAAAATTACCTTAATAAAAGGAATAAGTAGCTAAGAAGAAGACAAAGGAGTCAATTTTCGTGGGTTCGTAGAAGAATTCAACTATTGAATTTTTCTCTTACGAATTGAGCAACTATTGATTATCAATTACTTATCATAAACTCTTCACAATGTCGATGTATTTGAAGGTAAATTTGCTTAATTTGATTTAAGCTTTCTAACCTTTAGTTTGTTCTTGAAGTTTGTAATAATAATCGTTCCTTTTGATAGACAATTGTAAATTATAGTTGTCACTTGTGATTTTTATTTACAATGTCTCATATATAATTAAAATTAACTAATTTACAAATTTTGTGCAAGTTTTGGAGCATTGCATTCCGTAATAAATAATCAGTTAGATATTCTAACCATATCAATTCAAGATTAATTGTTGCCTTGTATTTTATAATTAATTAATAATTACTAATTGCTATGCCAACTTAAGGTGTTCATATCTTGTAAGAAAAAATAATCTTAATTACCTATTATGATTGTATTATACATATTACGAGATCTGAAATTACTTTTTTTTCAGAATAGAGCAATTGGCGTCCTTGCATTTAGCCTTTTTGATAGTTTCATCGCTGTAGGTAAATAATTTTTCTTATCCATAAAAAATAATTATTATAGAATCAACGTGGTACTTCACATTTTTATCATAAATATTTTAAGGAATATTATTTTTTACTAATATACGGGTGTTTATTGTTCAACTCATGTAAACTAATTAGGAGTATCATTTAAAGTGGCGTCTGTGCATCAGAAGTTTTCTGATGTTTTCCATCCTTAATATCTTTGAATAAATGTTAAAATATTTTAATTAACTTTTGTGACTTTACTGTTATGTTGGTATTAAAATACTTGTGCACACTTAATTCCAATAGAATTGAACTGAATGTGGGCACATCAATACTTTAAGAAAATTTAACTTTCAATAAGAAACTTATTTAAAGTGGATTAGTAAAAGAGTTTTAAATTACAACAATACAAGACCTTTAATGGACACTTATATTTGCAGATAAGGAGGTAATAATCTAGACAAAGTAGTCATTTAATTATTTTTAATTTTAGAATTTAAATTAACTAAAATTTTATTATTAAATTTTTTCTAAACGATAATATAAAATCGTAGAAGACAACTAGATTATAAATGAGTTGTCATTATTCTGTTCTTGCATTGAGTCCAACAAATGAAAACGTCTCACTATAATTTTTATACTAAGTTTTTTCTTGTAAAACGTTAGTTCAATATTAGTCATTCTAACTTTTACATTGTTAGTATCAAAATTTTAGAAGGTATAACGCCAACTTTTTCATTAAATTTTTAAAAGACCAAAAGAATTAATTTTAATTTGTGTTGTTCTACAAATCTTTAAAGAATTGTGATAAAAATATTTTATTTTTTATTTTCATTATTAGGTTACAAAATAGTAACAATTTTTATAAGTTTCGAGATAAGTCCTGATAAATCACAATAAAGCATCTAAATAAAATTCCTTCATTTGTTAAGCTAACTAAATGAGAATAATATTTGTCTTGTTTTTAAAAGCTTAAATTTTATTTTATAAATCAAACAAATTATATAATAATATGTATGTAATTTTCAAAATTTGTATATTAATTGATATAGGTACACGCGCAAAGCGCGTATCCTAAGACTAGTACTATATGAAAAGCACGAAGGCCCTTAGCAAAATATCGTTCGTCTTTTTTTACCCTTGTAAAATAAAGTTCACATTAAACAAAATAATCATTTGAATTTGAATTGAAATCAACTAAAATTTTGGTAATTGAATATTTTTCTATTTGAATTATTTAAGATGTTCTAATATATTTAGAACTTTTAAAGTTTACTGTAATTATAGAAGAATTAACCAACTAATTATACAACTTTGACTTTTTCTGCACCTTTTTACCCGGAAGAAAAAAGGTATCTTTGACTATACTAACAGTTAGGAATTTGTATTCAACTTTAATTCCTACAAAATTGCGTAAGAAGGGAAATGCATCTGTTTTTGTTATGAAAATCTTTTCTTGAAATTTTTGCTGAAGAGCCTTTGAAAACTTTCTCTTCCTTTCTGATAACCAAAAAACAGCAAAAATAACATTCTATTGATAATTTGATCCTTTGAAAAATGTTCATTAACCTTTTTCTTTTATGTCAAAGTATCAAAACAAAATGTTTTTTCCCCAAAAAATAAGTAATAATAATAATAATAAAAAAATACTAATAAAAAAAATAAATTTATATATATATCCTAAACGTAAATAAAAAGTCATCTTTTCAAGAAGAGACGAAATTATCCGAAAAGTAACTTGTAATTCCTAATTTAAATAAAAAAGACATATATGCTGAGTGTAATTATATGTGTAATATAAAATGTACTCACGAAAAGTAAAAAAATGTCCATCTACAAATTACAAGGAAATATAGAATATTCCTAAATTTCTCACGTAAATAAAAGAAAAGTGAAAAAAATGCATTTCTAAAATTCATACATAAATAAATGAGAAAAATATATTTTCAAGAGGGAATAGATTTAGTTCAATTACTTTAAGATAAATAAAGAGAAAAATATCCTTGCACAAGTAATTGAATGGTAACTAAAGAGAAAAATACTTTATTACAAAGGAAGTTCTAGCTACTAAAGGAACATTTTTTGGGGGAATACTGATCCTCATCAAACAAAACCTTAGGAGTCTTTAAACCTTTTTACTTACGATTTGAATTTTAGAGACGTTATGTATTTACTTTAAATACAATCTAATTTCTTAGAAAGTGTCAAATTCGTTTTAATTTGACGTAAGAAACAAATCATCCTTACTTCTTCTTTTATATATATATAACTTTTTTTAGAAAGTGTATATGAATAAGGGTAATGGACATCTATACTATATTAAAAGACGAAAACACCCAGCAAATATTATTTGTATTTTTTACCATTTAAAAATAGACTTCATATTAAACAACATCATAATTTAGTTATTTTTTTAATATTTAATACTTTAAAATTATTAAAATTTTTCTTATTTAAATTGTGTAGGAAGTCATAATATTTAGAACTTTAACATAAATATATCTGGGATAAATAAGAGTCATTATATTTAGGACGTTTTCTTTTCCTTATATTTGCTTACACCATTTACATATAAAATATGTTTGAACTCATAGATCTAAGGGGAAGATTCTATATACAGTTTGTCATTATTAAAAGTGAGACACGTATACTTAATTAAATATACGGAAAAAGCCTAAAAATGCACTCAACTTTCAGAAATGGTCTATCCATGCCATCCGTTAAAAAAATGCTCATTTCATGCCACTGACGTTTACACATTTGGCTCATCCATGCCATTATTGACTAACTGCTCAATTTTTAATATTTATAATGTGGGGCATAAGTTAATTCGGACGAATGGGGACATTACACGTGGAAATGTTGGGGTTTAAAAAAAATTTAAATAAAAATAAAAATTGAGTTGTTAGTCAATAATGGCATGGATGCCAAATGTGTAACGTCAGTGGCATGAAATGAGCATTTTTTTAACGAATGACATGAATAGACCATTTCTGAAAGTTGAGTGGCATTTTTTAGGCCTTTTCCGTTAAATATATAATATTTAGATATTATACAAAAGATCGATAAGGAGAAAAAATATTGTTCGAGTAAGAAAATATTTATATATTTATATTATTATGAAAGTATTAAAGTACGAACCCCTAACACAAAAATAAATTAATTATTGTTTTTATTTTTAGTTCAAGAACTCAAATATATTATTTGATAATATTGTAATTATTAAAAATTATATATTTATTAATACAGGGTACACGCGCAAAGCTCATACCATAAGACTAGTACTATAGTAAAAACACGAAGGCCCTTAGCGAAATGTCGTTCGCCTTTTATACCTTTTAAAAATAGATTTCACACTAAACAAAATTGTCATTCACGATATTTTTCTAATATTTAGGACTTTGAAATCAATATAAAATCCTAAAATATAGGAAGTCTAAATCAATTAAATTTTTACCTTATATAATCACTTTCTTATTCAATAACGTAACATAGCTATTATACCGTCCTATTAATTTTTCTAATTTCTATATATCCAATAAAATACGTATAGTGAGCTAAAGACTATAACTAAAACTAACACTTTCTTTTTCCGTTAAGCAAATAAAAAATGACTATAGACGTAAGAGACCTAACCAAAACAATAAATTATTTAATTATGAATTAAATAAGGAAAGAATTTATTCGAGTAAAGTATTATTTGCTTTTAAATACCTAAATATTAGGAGTTCCTTACATAATTCAAATTAGGAAGAATTTAATAACCAAAACTTTAGTTGATTTCAAAATAATAAATATTAGGAGAAATTTAATTATTCTAGAAAAACTTTTAGATCAATCAACAATCATTTCAAATAAATTATTTAATAATATTTAAAAAATATTAGAAATTTAATACTCATCGATATAGGTACACCCGTAAAGAACGTAACTTAATTCTTGTTCGTATTTACGCTTTTATATATATACATCTTTATCTATATCTATATCTATCTATACTATATTAAAAGCATAAGCCCCTTAGGAAAATGTCGTTCGCCTTTTTTATCCTTTAAAAATAAATGTTACATTAGAAAAAATTCATAATTTAGTTATTATCCTAATATTTGAAACTTTAAAATTAATTAAAATTTTAATTATCAAAATTTTCCTTATTTGAATTATGTAAGAAGTCCTAATATTAAGAAGCTTAAAGTTGATATTATTTGGGGAAATAAGAGTAATATTAGTTTTTCTTTTTGTTGTATATCCAGCGGCAATTTTAATGAAAATATGTTTCACATTCATTCTTCTTATTGAGGAACTTATAAGTCTAACAAGATGTAATATTAAAGGTAAGAGATTTTGTACGAACTAAATATATATTTTAATTATTAAATGCAGTTTTAAATATTACACAAATTAATAAAGAGAATAATATAGTGTTCGAGTAGGAAAAAAGTTCAAAAATAATTTGTATCTTCTATACTATCATAAAAGCATGAAATCTCAACATATCATACAAGTCTTTGAATTAATAAATAATAAAAATAATTAACATTTTTTTAAAATGCTTATGTAAGTAAAATTATTTATCATGTTGATAAATCTTTTAAGGTACATAAATTTATTTTCACAAGAAAAACATCGATCATGAAAGAAATAAAAATATAGAGCAAAATTAATTATAATATAGTATTAAAAGTTAAATAGCTGAAAGTGCTAAGTTAAAGCATTAAGATGTAACACAAGACAAAAGGTATCAAAAGACGTTGTCATTATATTATTTTTCTATTTATGTTCATTCCAATAAATGATAGCTTCCTATGTTTTTTAGTATAGTATTATATTATTTCTTATAATTCAATATTAGTCATTTAACACTTTAAATTGTTATTTATCAATAGTTTTCTAGGAAATATGGTTCTACCCCATCCCTCTAAAATTTATAAAAGAACAAAATATTCAAAATTTTAATTTATTTTATTATCTTTGAATATTTATGGCAAAAATATTTTTTTTAGTTATTTGTTTATAGTCTTTGATAACAAAGATTACAATTATTTCATAAGATATTTTACTCTTCATAAATCATGATAAGGCAGAGAAAGACTTACATGAAGTATGATTTCTTCGTGTTATTGAGCTAGCTTAGTAAGATTAATAATTATTATTTTTAGGAACTTATATTTTTTAATATTTATTCATTAACTCAAATACGTTATTTAATAATATTTACATAATTTTTAAAAATTATATATTTATTGATATAGGTACACGCGCAAAGCGCGTACCATAAGACTAGTACACGAAAATGTGGAGAACTTCTTTATCATTAATGCAAGTGACAAATGTTTTCATAGAAGGTAATTAATTTTATTACATGTTTAACTTTGTTTATCGAATTATTTCAAAAAATATATAAGCATGTATGTTGTGAAAATAGCACGGGTTAGCCAGTTTTCGGACTGGTCATAGAAAAATAGTCAGCGTTTGAAAAGTCATTGAAAAATAACCACTATTTTGCTGCAATACGGAAAGTTTCAGAATAATATACTGGAGTGATTGGTGCACATGTGTATGAATTTCAAGTATATTATGTTAGAACTTCAACACAAAGAAAGTTCCAGCATAATGTACTGGAGATTGGAGCACATGTGTACGAACTTCCAGCATATTATATTGGAACTCCAATATATTCGAGTATGACATGCTGGAATATTTTCTGGATTTGAACAACGTTTTCGTTCAGATTTATTTTTACATGAAAAATGGTTAATTTCGATTACCTTAGAACATGTGATTATTTTTCGATTACCGCTTGTAAATATGACTATTTTTAAATTTCACCTGTGTATGTCTGACATCCAATTGACCTAAGCTCGAAAACAGATAATTAGAAATCATTAAGGAAAATAGATGAATATAAATTGCCACAAAAAACAATTACAGGACAATGATATTATTGTAGATCTGTCCAATTAGAAATATTGCAATTTAAAAAGAACTTGGAGCACCCCCCCTCCCCCCTCCCGCCTCCAAAAGAAAAAGATAAAAAAAAAATTATATTAATTTTTTGTATGCTATTATATGCCATTTGCCAACATACTCATTAATTAGTGCGTAGCAAGTAAGTAAACACATGGAACCTATGGAGATATATATTTGACACGACACGTTCCTATAAATTTTAAACCATATATCTCATTTTAAGTTAATTATTATCAAATGCAATGTCCATCGAATTAAATTAAGTACTCATTGGTAATTATGTCTTCATCTTTCTTCTCTTTTTTCTTTAACAATGCTTTCATCTTTTATTTTGTGTTTAATTGTCAAGAAAACAAAGCACCATCATTGTTAATTGAAACTCGGCCCGGGCATATTCTTTTGCTCACGAGGTTAGTACAAGTACTCTATCCATCTAAGGCTGTAAGGTGGGCCGGTTCAATCGGACCCAACAACTACTTTTAAAAAAAAAATTCTTGAAAAAAGGCTAACGATTGGATATTTAAAATATAATCGTTGGCCTGCAAAAAGAGTCGTTTGGCACTTTGAAAAATAGTCATTTTGCCTCCCAGCTTTGTTTTAACCCCAAACTTTTTATAATTAACTTTTTCCCTATTCTCAACTATAAATACCCTTTCATTCTTTCATTTTTCTCACAAAATCTGTTACTCCTCCCCCGGCTCCCCGACCCAAACCTGTTACCCGTCCTACACATGCTATTCTTGATTGCGATAACACTTTATTTCAATTTACCGATAGTCAATTTTACCATGATATTGCACCAGGTGAACAATTAAACCACGAATATATGAATGCTCTTTATGGTAATCCAACTTTTGATGAAAATAATGAGGAAATTGATGATGAAAATATAGATTTTGATGAAACGCAACCGGATGATGATACACCTACTAGTCCTGTTGTTGAAATTAACCCAACTGATGATAATCCAAATGATGCCCCGCCTGACCCTCCTGTTACTACCCCTACTTTTTCTAGACAACCTTCTAAACAGAGCGAAACATCTCTTGTTTTGTCATTTTTTATTCAACTAAGAGAAAAAAATAAGGCTAAGTGTAAAACTTGTGGCAGAGAGTTAG
>ML282552.1:99792-118953 GCA_005239495.1 Nicotiana undulata | reverse complement strand
TGTTCTGTGTGTTTATATTACTCAGACTGTGATTTATTTTCATTACTACTGAGTTGGCGTACTCATAAAGACTCCCTGTGCCTTTGTGCACAGATCCAGGTACTAGTTCGCAGCAGTAGCTGACGCAGCTTGGTAGCAGTATTTTCACGGGATTTCGAGGTAGCTGTCCATCGTCCACAGCTTATCCATTTACCTTCCCTGTTTAGCTTTAGTATTTGATTCAGAGACATATATTATAGTTTTAGCAGAGTTAGATTTATTTATTCGTAGATGCTCATGACTATTGACTCCAGTTCTTGGGAGATTGTTAGACTTTTTTTTTGGGACGTTAAGACTTATTTATATAAATTTTGCTATGGTTGCTTGATTATTATTAATTGTGAAATATTATGATTGAACAAAAGCGTAGTAAAGTGATGGTTGGCTAGCCTAGTTCCACGATAGGCGCCATCACGGCCTGTTAGGATTTGGGGTCGTGACAGGTTAGCTGGTATCTACATCAGGGAGATTGTCCGATTGCATTGGGTTTTAGTTTCTATCATTTCTGATAGAGGTACTCAGTTCACATCTCAGTTTTGGAGGGTCGTGCAAAGAGGTATGGGTACTCATATAGAGTTGAGCACAACATTTCATCCTCAGACCGACGGGCAATCGGAATAGACTATTCAGATGTTGGAGGATATGTTGTGTGCTTGTGTGATTGATTTTGGTGGTTCATGGGATCAGTTTCTGCCACTTGCGAAGTTTGCATATAATAATAGCTACCAGTCCAGCATTCAAATAGCCCCATATGAGGCTTTATACAGTCGGAGGTGTAGATCTCCGATTGGTTGGCTCGAGCCCGGAGAGACTAGACTATTAGGCACATATTTGATTCAGGATGCATTGGAGAAGGTGAAGTTGATTCAGGAGCGACTTCGCACGGCGCAGTCTAGGCAGAAGAGTTATGCGGACCGGAAGGTCCGGGATGTGTCTTTTATGGAAGGTGATAAGTTACTGCTGAAGGTATCACCCATGAAGGGTGTTATGAGGTTCGGAAAGAGGGGAAAGCTGAGTCCACGGTTTATTGGTCCTTTTGAGGTACTTCAGAAGATTGGAGAGGTGGCTTATAGACTTGCCTTGCCACCCAGCTGATCGAGTGTTCATCCGGTATTTCATGTGTTGATGCTCCGGAAGTATGTTGGTGACCCGTCTCATGTGTTAGACTTTAGCACAGTTTAGCTCGAGGGTGATGTCATATAAGGTTGAGCCAGTGGCTATTTTGGCTCGTCAGGTCAGAAAGTTGAGGTCCAAGGATATAGCTTCAGTGAAGGTACAATGTAGAGGTCAGCCAGTGGAGGAGGCAACTTGGGAGACCGAGCGGGAGATATAGAGCAGATATCCTCACTTGTTTGAGACTCCAGGTATGTTTCTAGACCCGTTCGAGGACGAACGTTTCTTTAAGAGGGGGAGAATGAAACGACCCGGCCGGTCGTTCCGTATAATCTGCATTATATTTACTATTTTGTGCTTCATAGGTTGGTTATACTATTTATGATGTGTTAGAGTCGGTTGGCTCGGGTTCAGAATGGTTGTAGTGAGAATTGAGACACTTAGTCTCTAAAAATAGCCTTATAGTTGGAAAATTCAACTAGGAGTTGACTTATTGGTAAATGACCTCGGAAAGTGGATTTTATATCTCGGATAGCTTCGTTAGGTGATTTGGGACTTAGGAATGTGTTCGGAATATTTTTGTGATATTCAGTGTAGAATTAAGCTTGAATTGGCGAAAGTTAGTTTTTGGTGATTTTGATCGGCAGTGGAAAATAGGCTATCGGGGTCGGAATGGAATTCGTAATGTCATTTTGTATATGTGTGCAAAATTTCAGGTCAATCGGATGTGTTTTGGATAGTTTCGGCATCGTTGGTGGAATTTAGAAATTTCAAAGTTCATAGGCTTGAATTCGATGTGGTTTTGGTGTTTTTGTGTTGTTTTTGGTGTTTCAAGGGCTTGAATAAGTTTGAATGATGTTATGGGGTGTGTTGGTAGGTTTAGTTGAGGTCCCGAGGGACTTGGGTGTGTTTCGGGAGGTGAAACGGACCAAGTTCAGAAGTGGGAAGTAGCAGATTTGCTGGTGTGGTGCAGGTTCTAATTTCTTCTATGCGATCGCGGGGAGTCTTATGCGATCGCATAGGCCAGTGTGTGGGGGATCAGGAATTGTTCTGTGTGATCGCCTTAGAGAGGTTTCGATCGCGTAGTGGAGGGAATGCAAGCAGTGCAGTCGCGTGAGGGCTGGTGCGATCGCACAGGGTTGAGGTGCGTGGGCTGGGTGGGGAAGTTAAGGATGTGCCAACGCGGTTGTGTGTACGCGATCGCGTAGAGGTAAGAGAGCCAGTGCTATGCGATCGCATGAGTGGGATCGCGATCGCACAGTGTATATACCTGGGCAGTATAAATTAACCCCATCCGCGACCTTTGCCCACTTTTCCACCATTTTTGAACGGGAATAGAGCTTTTGGAGCGATTTTGAAGAGGGAAAACGATTGTTCTTCATTGAGGTAAGGATTTTAGACCCCATAACTCGATTATATGTGATTAAGGACTAAATTAACAGTGTTTAATTGGGAAAAATTAGTAGAAAAAGGTGAAACTAGGGCTTGTGATTATGAGACCTTTTAGGATGATTTGAGGGGTCAAACGGACTCCGATTTCAGAGTTCTTTATATGTACGGACTCGTGAAATGATGAGGATAGTTTTGGTATAAAGTTTTTTGAGTTGAGAAATGTGGGCCTGGGGGTCGGGTTTTGATTAATTTCGGGTTTTGTCCTTAAAATTGATATTTTGCAATTGGAATTCATCCCCTTAGCATAATTTGATGTGGAAAATCTGAACTTGATTGATTTGGAGAACTCGGAAGTTGATTCGAGAGGCAACTGTGTTGCGGAATAGCTTATCGGGCTAGTTGAGGTAAGGAATGTCTTTAAATCCTATCCTGAGGGTATGAAACCCCGGACTTTACATCCTTTCACGGTTTTGGAGTGACGCACACACTGGATGACGAGTGTGGGGCGTGCACGAATTGGAAATATGTTATATAGGCAACTATTGAGTTGCGAAACCGCTTTTAAAGCATATGTTTTATAGTATTACTATGATTTGATATAATTGGGTTGTAAGCCATGTTTGGGGCCTAGTGTCGATCTGTTTAACCCCCTGGGGGCTATTTTCCTGATATTCCTCACTTAGAAAATTATGATTTTACACTCAGTATTTCTTGTGAAATTTTTGACACTCATATTTGATGATAATATTCTTTTCTTAAATGAAATACTGCTTTGGGTCGAGAACCCCGTTTATTTATGGCCCGAGTGGCATGATGAGAGTGTCTGACTGAGTGAGGCCGAGGGCCAATATTGTGAGGATGTTTATGATATGAGAGAGGCCAAGAGCCTGAGTGATTGATGCCATGATATGGCTTGTTATAGTGCTTAGGCTGTAGGAGCCCCTCCAGAGTCTGTACACCCCGAGTGAGTGCAGGTACCTATTGAGTGCGAGTGTCAAGTGCCGAGTGACGAGTGATTAGGAGGAATGAGTGACTGTGAGGTGCTGAGTGACTGTTATCGAGTGATGGTAAGGTGCTGAGTGACTGATTATTAGCGATGATTTGGCCCGATGGGCAGTTTATAATGTTATTTTACTGAGTTTTGATTATGATTCGTTTCATCTTTCAAACTGATATTTCTGTGAGTTTTACTGAGAATCATTTGGGAAAATATACTTGTTCAAAGTATCTTTACAGAAATTGGTTTTCGAACTTATGTATACTTTATTGAGACTTGGTATTTTACTGTTTTGTGGATTGGTGTATTTGTTGTTGTGTGTTTCTTATTCTTCAGACTTGATTTATTTTTATTACTACTAAGTTGGCGTTCTCATCATTACTCCCTGCACCTCTGTGTGCAGATCCAGGTACTGGTTCCGAGTAGTAGTCACATCCGAGTTCGTTCGACATCAGCTTTGGGATTTCGAGGTAGCTGTCCAGCGTCTACAACTTCTCCATTTTCCTTCCTTCATTAGTATTAGTATTTTATTCTGAGACACTGTTTATGACATTAGTAGTGTTAGTTTTATTCTTAGATGCTCGTGATCAGTTGACTCCAATTTTGGGGAATTTGTTTAGACTTTCAGATTATATTATGCTTGCTTAAAGACTTAGAGAAATTTCTTATTTACTTATTATGCCGATTATTAATGATTTGAGAAATAAAAGTAAAATAAATGATTAGTTATGTGATGGTTGGGTAGCCTAGTTCCACGATAGGCGTCATCACGGCTTGTTAGGATTTTGGGGTCGTGACACTGTTCTTAGGGACACAGTTCGGCACGGCGATGCCAAGCATGTTATAGTTGGAGATGATGGTGTTTTGAGGATACAGGGTCAGTTATGTGTGCCTAATGTTGATGGCCTTCGTGAGTTGATCCTTGAGGAGGCTCACTGTTCTAAGTATTCCATTCACCCAGGGGCAGCTAAAATGTACCAAGATTTGAGGCAACATTATTGGTGGAGAAGGATGAAAAAGGACATTGTGGCGTATGTGGCTCGTTGCTTAAATTGTTAGCAGGTAAAGTATGAACATTAGAGACCTGGTGGTTTGCTACAACAGATAGATATTCCTGAGTGGAAGTGGGAGCGTATCACTATGGACTTCATTATTTGGCTCCCACAGACTCAAAAGAAATTTGACGGAGTTTGGGTTATTGTGGATAGGCTGACCAAATCAGCACATTTCATTCCCGTTTCAAGAACTTATACTTCAGAGCGGTTGGCTGAGTTATATATATTCGGGAGATTGTTCTCCTTCACGGTGTGCCTGTGTCTATCATTTCCGATCGAGGTACGCAGTTTACCTCGCACTTTTGGAGGGAAGTTCAGCGTGAGTTGGGTACCCGATTTGAGTTGAGCACAACATTCCATCCTCAGACGGACGGGCAGTCCGAGCGTACTACAGCTATTGGAGGATATGCTCCGTGCTTGAGTTATTGACTTTGGAGGTTCGTGGGATCAATTCTTGCCGTTAGGAGAGTTTGCTCATAATAATAGTTAGCAGTCGAGCATTCATATGGCTCCTTATAAGGCATTATATGGTAGACGGTGCAGATCGTCAGTTGGATGATTTGAGCCGGGAGAGGCTCGGTTACTGGGTACAGACTTAGTTCAGGAGGCCTTGGATAAAGTCAAGATTATTCAGGAGAGACTTCGTGCAGCTCAGTCTAGGCAAAAGAGTTATGCCGATCATAAGATTCGTGATGTGGCATTCATGGTGGGAGAGAGAGTATTGCTTCGTGTGTCCTCCATGAAAAGTGTTATGAGATTTGGGAAGAGGGGTAAGTTGAGCCCTAGGTATATCGGGCTGTTTGAGATTCTTGATAGAGTGGGGGAGGTAGCTTATAGACTTGTGTTGCCTCCAAGCTTATCCTCAGTTCATCCTGTATTCCATGTGTCTATGCTTCGGAGTTATCATGGTGACCCGTCCCACGTGTTTGATTTCAGCTCCGTCCAATTGGACAAAGACTTGACTTATGAGGAGGAACCGGTAGCCATTTTAGACCGGCAAGTTCGTCAGTTGAGATCTAAGAGTTATCCTTCAGTTCGAGTGCAGTGGAGAGGCCAGCCCATTGAGGCAGCTACTTGGGAGTCTGAGTCGGACATGCAGAGTAGATATCCACACTTGTTCGCCAATTCAGGTAATCTTCTATGTCCGTTTGAGGACGAACGTTTGTTTTAGAGGTGGAGATTGTGATGACCCAAGGGGTCATTTTATGAATTTAGACTTTGTTCTAGGCTTATTAGCCATAAAAATATTAATTTTAACTACCTCTATTTGTGTGCGCGGTCCGGACATGAAACCAGAAAGCTTTTATGTGAAAATATAAGAAATAATACTATTTAGAATTAAAAATTTGGTTTTAGTTGACTTGACTCAACATGTTGAGTAAACGGACTCGGATCTGTGCTCCGACGATCCCGGGAGGTCCGCAGTAAAATATGAGAGTTGGGCGTATGCCCGGAATCGAATTCCGAGGTCCCAAGCCTTAGAAATCAATTTTTGAAAGAAATTATTTTTCTGAATTATTAATGAAATAAAGAAAAGATCAACGTTTGAAACCATTGGTATCGGGCCCGTACTTTGGTTACGGAGCCCGGTATAGATTTGTTATAGTATTTGAATACTATCTGTGAAATTTGGTGAGAATCGGAGTTTATTTGACGTGATTCGGACGTCCGGTTGAGAAGTAGTGAAAGTTAAGTGTTCTTGAGAAAAATGATGAGTTTTGAGGTTAAATTCATAGTTTTACATATTATTTTCATGATTTGATCGCACGAGCAAGTCCGTATGATATTTTTAGACTTGCGTGCATGTTTGGTTTATAGCCCTGAGGGCTCTGGTGAGTTTCGGGTAGGCTTCGGGATGTTTTTAACTTGTAAAAAAAGAATCTTATGTCATAACAGTTTCTAGAGCACTGGTACTCCACGCTTTACAAAATAAAAAATAAAAATATTACAGCAACCATAACCTATTAAAATACCAACTCAGGCAGCAACCCTTTTCTTCATATTTTTCGAACTACCAAGCCCTAGAGACGATTTTCTTCACCCAAGTTCATCCTCAAAGTGTTGGTACTCAATTCTAAACTCTACTCTTTCAATTATCCATTATTTTTCATCACTTTTAAATTAAAAATCAAGAACTTTCATGGTAAAAATTGAGGGTTTGGGTAAAATTAGGGAATTTTGTAAAAATCGAATCTTTACCTCGAATTGAGGTCGGATTTCAAAACTAATTGTATATTTGATTTCGTGGGTGAATGGGTAAACGTAATTTGGTCCGAACCCCGAGTTTAGACCAAGCGGGCCCGGGGTCGAGTTTTCACTTTTTTGGAGAAAACTTAGGAAAAATCATGTTTTTCAACAAAGTTAGTTCATTTAGCATAGATTGAAGATATTGAGTTAATTATGATTAGATTTGAGTAAGTTAGAGGTGAATTCAAAAGGAAAAAATCATAATTGAGCAGTGAGTGGCCTGCGAAATTGAGGTAAGTGTTTGGTCTAACTTTGACTTGAGGGAATAGGACTCCCCACTTGTTTGCTATGTGAAATGCATGGGTGTGGTGTATAGGTGAGGTGACGAGTATCTATGCACCACCCAAATGGCCTATTAAACATGATACTTTCCCCGTTCCCAATTTAATTGATCCCGGTCTTAATTGTTCTTTGTTAGTTATTGTTTCCATGACTACTAGGCCTCATTACGTTGTTGTTAAATATTATTTGGTTATTTTGGAAGAATATTGGTTGTGTATTGGGTTCTCTTGGGGAACAAAAATGTTGAGCAATTTGACACTATGTTGGAAATATATATATATATATATATATATATATATATATATATATATATATATATATATATATATCCATGTCGGTTTCCTGACTATTTACATTGTTGTTGTTTAAAGTTTACGGGCTATATTATTTTCTGTTTGAAACTTTTGAATCAAAAATTGGTGTGATAAGGGTGAATAAATTGGTGTGATAAGGGTGGATAATTGGTGTGATAAGGGTGAATAAATTGGTGTGATAAGGGTGGATAATTGGTGAGACAAGGGTGGATAATTGATTGTGATATTGTGAATAGGCGGGATCGGGTTGCACGCCGCAACAAGACAGTGAAAATGGGGATAATGATATTTTACTGATTTTTAAATTTTAAATGATTTAGAAATTTTTGTTTTAAGCTTTTCTTATCTTTGGCACATGTGATTATTTTAAAGTAAAGTTTGAAAACTTGGAGATTTACTTGAGTATTAGTTATAGTTGAGGTCTGGAAAAGGCGGCTGAGTTATTTCATTGTTGTTGTAGTACTTAATTATTTGTTTAGATTTCCTTCTTTCTATATATTTATTGTCTCAGTTATATTTTTCTTGTTCGTGTAGAATTATTTTATTGCGTTAATGTATATATTACTGTCACAAGTTATATGTTATTAATGCCACGCCATAGCCCTCGTCACTACTTCATCGAGGTTAGGCTCGGCACTTACTCAGTACATGGGGTCGGTTGTACTGATACTACACTCTGCACTCTTTAGTGCAGATCCAGGTACTAGCCAGCAGTAGAGATATTTAGAGCGGCTATCTATTTATTCGGAGACACGAGGTATATTTGTCGGCGTTCGCAGATCCTAAGAGTCTTCTCCTATTTTCATAAACTTTGTTTTACTTGATTTAGAACATTTACACATTATTTCTTTCATCCCATTATTTATAGTATTCTTTAGTAGTTCGTGAATTGTGACACCATACCTTGTGTAGTCTTAGAGTTATTTATATAATTAGTTCGTGGTTCGTTTATTTAATTGTTTATTATTTTCTAGTTGAAATTATTCACTGGAAACCATTGGATTAAGTTGACTTTAAATTTATTTTATTATGTTCAAATGGATAATCAAAGGAAAATAGCTAGTCGAACTCTAACATTGGCTTGCCTAACAAGTGTGGTGTTAGGATCCATCACGATCCCTAAGATTGAGAATTTGGGTCGTGACATGTGTGACGTTTTTGGACGGGATCCTAGCTCCCCTTTCTTGGGCTCCTTTGATGGCTATTTGTATAGTGTTTTTGGGTGATTTTGAAGAAAAAGCTTCAAACTCATGGTGGAAAAACGAAAAAGGGAGGAAGAAGATGAGTGTGTCTCTCTCTGTTGCTCCAAAGATGTTGCACAACTCTTTCTTCTTCTTAGCTCTAGGTTCCTTTTTTGTGTAATGTGCTCAAAGTTATATAGAAGAACCTTAGGGTTAGGGTCTTTTGTGGAAAGGAGGTATGGGCTTAAAATTGGGCCAATCAAACTTGAAATTGTGGTCTTCTCACATAAAACAAGACAAAAAATTAGTTCAAAATTTTCTTCTTATCTTTTTTTTTTTGGAAAAATAAAATATTAATATTATTTTTGTTTATATATATATATATATATATATATATATATAATTTTATGAAAGGTAGATAAACTAAAAGCAACTAGGTTAAATATCAATTAGCTAAATAAAAGGAAAAAAATATTTTTTGTGATTTTCATTTTGTGATAAAATAAAATAAAATAAAAGAGTCAAAACTAGCTAAAAATAGAGATATTAGACCTAAACTAAATATTTAAATAATAAAATGTGTAAAATCACGGGAAGGGTCAAAAATTACATGTCTACAGTTGCCCCTCTTTGACTGAAAACGCAAAGAGTTTTCATACAAAGAACAACAAGACATGTTTTGACCCAACCTTTATTTAAAAGAGTAGAAAACTAAAAGGAAGGAGGATGTAACTAAAATCTGGTTTTGGATAGCCTACATATCTCGGGTTATAAGGGGATCAGGTCGCGTGTAGTTCAAAGAAAGTGATGGAATGATGAGTTGCAGAGTCGAGCGAGGTTCCGTTCCATCGAGGTTCTGGTCCGCGGTCTAGGTATTACATCAAAATCAAAAATGAAAAAGACTAACTAAGCCTATCAGCTATGAGTTACAAGATTCCTATCTATAAATCTTCTGAAGGTTGATCTTGAGTCTAGAATGGTGCTTCATGCAGACTTTTGATTTGAACCTTGATGCTTGCTAGCTGCAGGTGTTAGTTTGTTCTTCTTTAGCCATACGGATCACGGCGGGATATGCAAAGCTCGTGACTTCAGTCATGTCTTGAGCAATCCACATCTTGTCTCCGCTTCTACATTTGGATTCATTTCTCTTTTTCTTTTCTTCTTTTTCTTTTATTCTGGATTGAGACTCCTTATTTTGGTCGTCTCGAACCCTGTGCCTCGAGGTATAACCTGCTTAGACACCAAAAACAAACAAACGAATAAAAAGTTTCTGCCCCAGTTTTCACTAGAAAAATTTCGTGAGTTATTTGTAGCAAAAACTCTAAACTATTTCTTTATTGAAAGCAATAAAAAGTCGGGAATAGTGTACCCCGAAAGTAACATGATGATTCTTTTTTTTTTCTTTCGTGGATGGTGTTTTCTTATTTTCGAAATGACGCCTCAACTAAGGATTGATGTACCTTATGTTGGGAAAATATGGCCAGGGAATGGATTACCCTATATTGACAAAGATATCAGGGAGTGGTGTACCCTGCATTTAAGACCAAATCAACTAGAGAGTGGATACCCTATGTTGGAAAAGAAGACTAGGGAGTAGAGACCCTATGTCTAAAATAAAATAAACTAGGGATTGGAGACCATATGTTGGAAAATTATCAACTAGGGAGTGGAGACCCTATGTTGGCATCAACTAGGGAGTGGAGACCTTATGTTGGCATCAACTAGAGAGTGGTGACCCTATGTTGGCATTAGGTTATGCTGGCATCAACTAGGGAGTGGAGACCCTATGTTGGAAAATGAGACCGAATTGTATACCCTAAGCTAAAACGAACCAAGAAGGATTTTTGTTTTTCAATTTTTGTCACGACCCAAATTCCCAACCTTAGGGGTCGTGATGGAGCCTAACGCCACACTTGCTAGGCAAGCCAATGTTAGAAGTCGATTAACTAATTTCCTTAATTAATTACTTAAGCATGAATAAATAAATTCCAAATGAACTTAATTAGAATAATTCCCAACAACAATAAAATAAAGTAATAATAATGACTAATTAAATAAAACGAACCACGAACTAATTATATAAATAACTCTAAGACTACCCCAAGGTCTGGTGTCACAATCCACGAACTAATAAAGAATACTACAAATAATGGCCGAAAGAAATAGTGTAACTGTTCTAAATGATATAAAACAGTATATGTAAAAATAGGAGAAGACTCTCGGAATCTGCGAACGCCGGCAGATGTACCTCGTGTCTCCAAATGAATAGGTAGCTGCGCTAGTAAGCTCTACTGATGGCTAGTACCTGGATTTGCACAAAAGATTGTAGAGTGTAGTAGCAGTACAACCGACCCCATGTACTGAGTAAGTGCCGAGCCTAACCTCGACGAAGTAGTGGCGAGGCTAAGGCGAGACTTTAACAATATAATCGGTAACAATAATAAATAATAAATGAAGAAAGAAATAAAAATAAATAAATAAATGCTGCAACAAAATAAAATAACTCAACTGCTTTTTTTTTAGGTCTCAGCTATAACCAATTTTCGAATAATTTCCAAATTTCCAATCTTTAATTTTAAATAAAAATGGTGCCAAAAATATATAAAGAATAGTAAAATAAAAATTTAAGCTTTTCAAAACTTTAGTTTCTTTGAAAATCAGTAAAATATAAATGTCCTCCCTTATCGCTCCTTGTTGCGGCGTGCAACCCGCTCTCACTTGTCCTCCCTTATTGCTCCTCCCTAAATATATCACCATTATTGCTCATGTTGCGGCGCGCAACCCGATCCCACATGTCCACCCTTATCACTCCTTATTGCGGCGTGCAACCCGCTCCCACCAGACATATTATATCAATTTATTTATAATTTTCACAACTCAAGACAATCCTTTCACAATATTTTTGTCGCAACAATTATAAATAA
This sequence comes from Nicotiana undulata, assembly GCA_005239495.1. Taxonomy (NCBI): domain Eukaryota; kingdom Viridiplantae; phylum Streptophyta; class Magnoliopsida; order Solanales; family Solanaceae; genus Nicotiana; species Nicotiana undulata. The sequence continues at coordinate 107,409 of ML282552.1, read as the reverse complement.
GAAACTGTATTGTTCTCATAAACTTCATCAATATCATCTCAGCCATGAAACCAACAGGAATACCAATATATATATAATTCGTAAAAACAATGCCAAACCTCTCAACCGTTTACCACAAGGAAAACAACTCAAACAACCAATACTCTTTCCAAAATAGCCACAACAATATCTAACAACAAATTAATAAGGCTAAATAGTCATAGAAACAATAGTGAACATATAACAATTAAGACAATAATCAATTAAGTTGGGGACAGAGAAGGGATCATGTTTAACAGACAATTTGGGTGGTGCATAGATACTCGTCACTTCACCTATACACCACGCCCATGCATTTCACGTAGCAAACAAGTGGGGAGTCCTATTGCCTCAAGTCAAAGTTAGACCAAACACTTACCTCAATTTCGCAGGCCACTCACTACTCAATTATTGCTTTTCCTTTTGAATTAACCTCTAACTTGCTCGAATCTAATCACAATTAACTTAATATCATTAACTAATGCTAAAGGAACTAACTTTATTGAAAAATATAATTATTCCTAAGTTTTCTTTAAAAAAAGTGAAAATCCGACCCCGGGTCTGCTTGGTCTAAACTCGGGGTTCGGACCAAATTACGTTTATCCATTCACCCACAAACCCAAATATGCTATTAGTTTTGAAATCCGACCCTAATTCGATGTAAAAATTCAATTTTTATAAAATTTCCTAATTCTACCCAAATCCTCAATTTTTACCATGAAAATTCTGTATTTTTGCTTTAAAAGTGATAAAAAAAACATTACGAAATTGAAAGAACAAAGTTTAGAATTGATTACCTATGACTTGGGGATGAAGATTGTTGAAGAAAATCGCTTTTAGGGCTAAAAACCTCGAAATTTTGGTGAAGAAGAAGGCATGCCTGGTTTTTAAAAGGTATTTATATTAGCTGAACAGGAGACCTATGCGCTCGCATAGAACAAAAATGACCTCCTCCTAGTTTTACTCTATGTGTTCGCACTGGAGGGGTGCGTTCGCATAGAACAAAAATGACCTCCCCCTATTTTACTCTATGCGGTCGCACTGAGGGGTGCGTTCGCAATACATTAAATACCTGTGCACTGACAGCAAAGAAAACCAGCAATCTTTCAAGTGTAAAAACATCCCCTGGCCTACTCGAAACTCACCCGAGCCCTCGGGGCTCTAAGCAAAACATGCACGCAAGTCTAAAAATATCATACGGACTTGCTCGGTGATCAAATCATGAAAATAACACGTAAAACTATGAATTAAACCTCAAAACTCATCATTTTCAACAAGAACTCTTAAAGTTCAAAATTTCTCAACCAGATGTCCGAATCACGTCAAACGAACTCCTTTTTTCACCAAATTTCACAGTTAACCTTTTAATATCATAACAAATCTACAACAGGCTCCGGAACCAAAATACGGGCCCGATACCAATGATTTTAAATATTATTTCGTTTCTTTAATTCATCAATATTTCAGCATAACAATTTCTTTCAAAAATTGATTTCTAAGGCTTGGGATCTCAGAATTTATTTTCGGGCATACGCCCGAGTCCCATATTTTACTGCGGACCTCCCGGGATCGTCGGAACACGGATCCGAGTCCGTTTACTCAAAATAGTGACCAAATTCAACTTTATCAAATTTAAATTCTAAAAATCACTATTTCTCATATTTTCACATAAAAGCTTTCCGGTTTCACGCCCGGACTACGCACACAAATCGAGGTATTTAATTTTAGTCCTTTTATGGCTATTAATCATGGAACGGAGTCTATTTTTATAAAACGACCCCTTGGGTCATCACAATTTTTTTTTTAATGAGAAATTTATTCTTTTAAACAAATTGCCCCAATGCTTATTTTCTAAGAACATAAATAAAATATATTTTTTTCTCTCTTTTTTTTTAAACAAGACTTCTTCTGTTTTTTAAAAATTATCCTAGGAGAAAATTTATTAGACTAGGTTTTCTCATCTTAGGAGAAAATTCATTAGGCTAGGTTTTTTTTTTTTTATTATTTATATCTTAGGAGAAAGATTCACCAGACTAAGATTTTTATCTTAGGAGAAAATTCATCAGACTAGGCCCTTTTTTTGTTATCTTAGGAGAAAGATTTATCAGACTAAGCTTTATGTCCTAGGAGAAAGTTCATCATACTAGGTCTTCTATCTTAGGAGAAAGATTCATCAGACTAAGATTTCTGTCCTAGGAGAAAGTTCATCATACTAGGTCTTTTTTTTTTGTTATCTTAGGAAAAAGATTCATCAGACTAAGATTTCGATCCTAGGAGAAAATTCATCAGACTGAGCCCTTTTTTTTGTTATCTTAGGAGAAAGATTCATCAGACTAAGATTTCTGTCCTAGGAGAAAGTTCATCATACTAGGTCTTTTTTTTGTTATCTTAGGAAAAAGATTCATCAGACTAAGATTTCTATACTAGGAGAAAGTTCAGCAGACTAGGTCTTCTATCTTAGGAGAAAGATTCATCGGACTAAGATTTCGATCCTAGGAGAAAATTCATCATACTAGGTTCCTTTTTTTTTATCTTAGGAGAAAGATTTATCGGACTAAGATTTTTGTCCTAGGAGAAAAAACGTGAAGAGCAAAGGCAACATTTTATGCACACTGATAAAGGCAAAGATTTGAGAAACTTTCCTTTGTCGGTTTTGCTCTTCTTCTTTTTTTCTTTTTTTTTTTTTTTTGAACCACTTTCCTTGCACTGCTTTGTTCCTGTTTCAAACAAAGAAAATTTTGTCAGTTTTTAAAAGTGGTGGCCGGTTTGTGGCCTTGAGTCCTGGGCAACTTGACTTTTGCTCNTTCTTTTTTTTTTTTTTTTTGAACCACTTTCCTTGCACTGCTTTGTTCCTGTTTCAAACAAAGAAAATTTTGTCAGTTTTTAAAAGTGGTGGCCGGTTTGTGGCCTTGAGTCCTGGGCAACTTGACTTTTGCTCAATCAGCCTGAGTCGGTTTCAAGAGACTTATTTTTTTATCTGCATCAACCCTGATTGTTTCACACCAGTACCGTTTGTATTTGTGGCTTAGTCAGACTTATCCCAACATGAGATCTTTTCTTAGGCGACCTTTTCTGATATCTTGAATGGCTTCTTACCTTTTGGAGAAATTTGACTGTCAGAGGGAATCATCATTTATCTTTGCTTGCGCCAAGTAGGCTGACAAGGGTCTTTTGGGGGGAAGCCGCTGCATGAATCCTAAATGCATGTTAACTGTAACACTGAATTGCTGGCCAAATTCACTTTTGTGCAACTGAAAAGCTTATAGCAGATTTTGAAATCTTTTCTTACTTATTTTGAGAAGGGCTGACTCAGAATGAAGGACACAATGATGCAAAGAAACATTATTAACAAGAAATGCCCATGTCGGATGGACAGAAGGAAGAGTTTTACTTTTGTTTTTATTTTATTTTGCGGTAACTAGCCTTAATGATCATGACATGCATTTTGGACTTAACGGCCGATCTACCAAACCAATCCAAGCTTCCCTTTGATTATTCTTATGACCTTTGAAGTGGGGCGTGCTCGTGCCAATCATTTGCATCAGCTTCACGACTCACTTTCGACTAGTGGTGCCCCGAGGGGTTTTCACCAACAAGTCTTTCTCATTTATTTATCTCTACTTACCATCGTCTTATAGTGCCCGTAAGGGTTTTCACGAGTAAGACTCTCTCATGTTTTTCTTCTCTTAGCATTCTTGAAGACATATCAGGAGGTCTTTATTTGGAAGATTTTTGGATATGGTTGGAAAGAAGGGTCGGCATGAAGGCTCAAAGTAGACTCAAAATGATGGGTTGTAGACTTAAAACTATTGGAATCGACTCTTACAAAAGTGAGATAAAATCTTTGCCCCAGTTTCAGATACTGGGGATTTTTTGATTTTTTTTTTTTGGATTTCTTATTTGGTTGGACCCAACCGTGTAAGGCTGCCTAAATATCCTTTTCTTTTAAAGGAATCAGGTCTAACGTAGTTCAAACATGTGACCTACCTATATTTTTCATCTTTCTTTCTTTTTCTTTGTCTTTCTTTTTTTCTCTTTCTTTTTTTTCTATTTTGTTTTCTTTTTGCTTTCGAAACAGGTTGCCCCAGCTTTTATTTTTTGGGGGCGTGGACCTTTGACTGTTCTTTCTCTTCTTTTTTTTTTCACTTAACTTTCAAAGAATTTCCCCAACTTGTACTCTTGGGGCATGAGCTTTTCTTTTCATTTTTTTTCAATTTCATTTTTTTTGGACTTTTAACTTTAAATTTGATTCCAAAAGAGGGTGGTCAAAGAAAAATGACACCGGCTCAAAAAGGGATAATAAAGTGTTTGGGTAGCAGAAAGAGGGCCTCCCAGCCTTGGGAATGCCAATCATTATAGCCCTTCACAAACAAGACATTGATGGACATGTTGCTTTCTGGATCTTTTTAAGTGTAAAGCTGCATGAGCAATACTTTCCTAGCAGTGAATGGCCATTGTCAATCTGAGTGACTTTCTCTTGGGTTTTGTCTTGATGTAGAAGATGGTTTTTGCCACCAAACAGATCCATTTCAAATTGTCTAAAATACAGCTTCTTTTGAAAACACTTTCTATCTTTTAGTGCTAAACAGACTTCAACCCGTCCGATCATCCTTAAGCCCGATCTTCTTAATGATTCAAAAGGTATAGATACTTAACTTCCACGAGCATGACTTCTTTGGTTGAATAACGGATAGAAGGGTCTGATAGCATAAAAAGAAGAAGAAAAGAAGACAAAATAAGCTAACATGGCTAAAAGAGGAGTGACTTTTCAGTTGCTAAGCGACATCTAGCCACAGACTTGCACATTGGCATTATTATGGTATTCAACCATTTTTATTGCTATGGATTCAGCACTCAAATTTTGACTTTTGATCAGACCGTTCCCCATATTGGCTGTCGAATTTCAGGATTGACTACATGGAAATTTTCACAACAACTAATTTGCCAAAAACTTGGACGACTTCTCGTGTCTCCCCATCATCAAATCATCCCGAGCAGGCCATGTTCTATTGCTCAAATCTGGTAAAGTCAACCCCACATTTGCTTCTATTTTTAATTTTTCACTGCCAACTCGCCTACTTGCGTTTTCGTGACTTTGGATAAGCACTAGTGGTGCGTGTTCCATTGCGAACCAACAAACTAACCACCTTTGATTGACTCTTGTTTCAAAACAACAAGCATGTTAGAATAAACACTCTTCTTTTCTTTTCTTTTTTTCATTTCTTTTTCTTTTTTCTTCTCCTTTTTTTTTGTCGCTCTTTTTTTTTTCAAACCATTCGATCGAACCTGATGTGGGTTGCCTACGTAGCATGTGGGAACATGAATCAGATCTTGCATAGTTCGGGAAGATTGGGAATAAAGTAAATAACCTACCTAACTCTTTTGTTTTTTTGTTGGAAGAAAAGAAAGTATTTTTGGATTTAGATTTGTTTGCTTTTTTTTTATAGAATATTTGAAAAGAAAGACTTCAAAAGAAGAAAGAAAATATATACTTTTTTTTCGGAATTTCGAAAGAAGAAAGGAAATACTTTTGGATTCTTAGACTTTTATCTTGAATTTATGAAAGAAATACTTCTAAAGGAAAATAAAATATTTTTGAATGTTGAATTTTCTTTTCGATTTTCGAAAGAAGAATGAAAATATTTTTTGGATTTTTAATTTTGGTTTTTTTTTGATTGATTTTTTTTGAAAGAAATACTTCTAAAGAATAAAGAAAATATATTTTTGTTTTTGGATTTTTGATTTTTTGAATTTTTTTTTGGGAAAAGACTTCTAAAAAAGGTAGAAAATATTTTTTGGATTTTGGTTTCTTTTCGAATGAAAGACTTCTAAAATGAAAGAAATATTATTGGTTTTAATTTATTTTTTATTCGGGATTTTGTAAAGTAATTAAAGGAAATCTTTTTTTTTATTTTTGAGAATTGAGGTCTATAAGAAAGACTTTCTACAGAAGGAAGTAAATGATTTTTTTTTTTGAAAATTGTGGGGTATCTAAAAGACTTTTCTAAAGAAGGAAGAAAAAAATAAATATTTTTTTGAATTTTTTTAAATTGTGGTCTCAAAGAAAGACTTTCCATAGAAAGAAGTAAAGGAAATTATTTTTTTGTTTGGATTTTTTTTTTAAATTGTGAAAAATAAAAAGGCTGAAAATATTCTTTGGGATTTTGATTTGATTTGTCTTTCAATCAGTTTTTTTATTTGAAATTTTCTAAAGAAAGACTTCCAAAGAAGGGATTAAAGGAAAACAATTTTGAATTGAGGGCTGGAACCGATGTGGTTTGCCTATGTATCTCACATCCGGTGAGAATCAGACCCGCGTAGTTCTGCCAGTTTTGACAGAACCGCGAAAACCTGACTTTTGAAAACATTATTTTTTTTTTCTTTTTTTTTTCCCGAAATTTTTGTAGAGTTTCAAATTGTTCAAATACCTACCTCTCACTCTTGTGTTTTTTTCCCCGATTTTTCCTTTCCTTTTTTTCTTTCTTTTGTTTCTTTCCTTATTTCAGAAGCCAGTCAAACATGCAAGTCGAAACAAACAGATACGCAAGTATCACGTAAGATGCAGCATGATGGTCTTTTAAATTGGGTACACCTATTCTAGACGGACCCAACCCCTGTGTTGAGTCCCCAAAGTCAAATGCACATGATGCAAACAAACGTTCCTACTAGGGATCCGGCATGAGGCTATGTCATTCTAAGNGGGGGGGGGGGGGGGGGGAGGCAGCATACCGGAAATACAGAAGTTTCACCGGCTATGCAACTTGTCCGAACCTCGTTCTAAAATTAGGATATGACTCTAACAGAAAAGAAGCCACGCAAAGCGCACGCTTCCCAGAAGATTTAGAAGACTCTGAGAGTAGAAGGGTTTCGTGGCCAGTTTATATACAGTTCACACAATATCAAAGCGGTAAAAAAACATTTAGCACATTAGGCTCAAACAAGTAAAAATCAGACAATTATGAAAGCCAATCATAACAGCTATTCTAAGCTCGAATTCTGAACCCTGAACCAGAGACTCTGGGTTCAAGTCACCAGCAGAGTTGCTAGAGCTGTCACACCTCCTTGTTTCCCGATGAGGGTGGGATAAGGGAGTTTTTTTAATTTAAGTGACATAATCGATGTTGGGATTATTTATTTATTTTTTAGAGTCGCCACTTGGAATAATTTATGGGGTCCCAAGTCACCAGTTTATTTTTAGAATTCCAAATCGAGGAAATTTGACTCTGTTTAAAGTCTGCAAACCAGAAGACTGGGCAAAGAATTCTGTTAACCAGGGAGAAGATGTTAGGCACTCCCGAATTCCGTGGTTCAAGCACAGTCGCTTAACTGTTAATAATTGGCCTAATTATCTAATTAATTATGTGTTTTAAAACCTTTTGTGCATTATCGCTTTTAATTATTTATGGAATTCGTTCGAACAAGTCGCGATGTCGCGCACTCGTTTATTTTTGTACACGTTGTGAACCGCGCCACATGAAACGCACCCGCGATTTACGCCATGTTTATTTTATTACTAAACGAAGGTATGGTCGGATCACATGAAGTGCACACCTAAATTGGCATTCATGAATTATACGATTCTCTAATCTAAAACTAATG
>ML282552.1:55287-98278 GCA_005239495.1 Nicotiana undulata | reverse complement strand
ATATATATATATATATATATATATATATATTTATTTATTTTATGAAAAGTAGATAAACTAAAAGCAACTAGCTAAATAAAAGAATTTTTTTTTTGTAATTTTTTTTTTGTGATAAAATAAAATAAAAGAGTCAAAACTAGCTAAAAATAGAGATATTAGACCTAAACTAAATATTTAAACGATAAAATGTGTAAAATCACGGGGAGGGTAAAAAATTACATGTCTACAATGAGTATGAGACACTTGCTTCTCCTCTTTCAAGTGGATGCCCAGAGTCTGTTAAACATGCCGAGCATTATTAGTTGCAAAAGCTATATAAGTTTTTAACTAGTCTTAACGAATCTTATGAGAATGTAGAGGATCAAATTAAAGCCATTACTAAATATAAACCAGGCATATGATATGATAGTGAATGCAGAAAGTCAAAAGAAGAACGGAAATCGTGGGATCAATACTAGTGTTGGTATTGATGGAAATGATGCTACTGTTCTTTTAAGCACCATAGGAAATAACAATGGTAACAACACTGGTGATGGTAACTCCAATTACAAAACTAGGAACAATTATAACTATGGAAGGCCTGCACTTCAGTGTGACTACTGCAAGCTCAAAGGTCACACAAGGGACAATTGCTACACGTTGCATGGATATCCAGCTGACTTCAAGTACAAGAAGAAGGGAGGCACACCTACTACTTATGCTAACAATGTGTGCTAACAATGTGTGAAGTGTAGGAAATCAGGGGTCTGGAGCTCAAGGCTCGTCCCAGCAAGTAATACCTATCTCTACACCACCAGCTTCAACTCAGTTCTTCACTTCAGAACAATACAATCAAATTCTACAAATGTGGAACAAAGGGAAAAAAGGAGAGCATATGGCTAATGCAGCTCATATGGGAACAACAGGTATTTCTACTGCTCTAATGTCTAATCTAATTGGTCATAACTGGATAGTAGACACAAGGGCAACAAACCATATGGTACAGTAGCTAAGTTTGCTTCACAAATTCAAAGAACTTTCACAAATGAGTAAGAATAAGGTGTATTTACATACTGGAGAACAAGTTACAATCACTAAGACAAGAGAATCTCATATATTTCAAGACAAGACAATTGGGGAAGTACTATATATACCTGAATTCAAATACAACCTATTAACAGTATCAAAGATCACCAAGGAGTAGGGGTGTTCATGGTTCGGTTTGGGTTGATTTTTTCCTAAAATGAAACCAATCCAAGTAAGTCTGTGTTTCAAATATTGGAACCAGACCAAACTAATTAAATCAATTTTTTATCGATTCGGTTTTTATCAGTTTTTCGGTTATTTGTCGTTTTTTTTTCATGAATATGAGACATACACTATCAAACGCATATTTTGGCGACCACATCAACATAACATTATCAAATCAATTGATCTTTGATAAATCTATCATTTACCAAGATATATTAATGATAATTGAATCAAATAGTGATGAATAATTTAAGTACTCAATTAAAAATCGATTATTTTCAACATGAAATAAATTCTTGTACTTGTCAAAAGGAAACTACCAATCAAAGTAGAATGTAAAGGCAAAGAATTATACTATTATATTAGCAAAGAACTAGACTAAAAATATAAATGATTAATATGTACCATAAAACTTTAGAAACTTTATATAAAAATATACGTATATATAGGTGTAATAATAAATTTAAATATCTACTTTTGTAGTTGGTTTGGTTAGGTTTTTTCGGTTATTTTTATTAAAACCAAAACTAAACCAAATTTGATCGGTTTTTAAAATTCCAAACCAAAACAAAACCAAACCTAAAAAGTATCGGTTTTTTGGTTGGTTTGGTTCTGTTTTCGGTTTGGTTTGATTTTTCGGATTTTTATGAACACCCCTACCAAGGAGTTACAATGTTGTGCAACATTCTTTCCTGATTTCTGTTTATTTCAGGAACTCTTAAGTGGAAAGGTGATCGGGATTGGTAGAGAATATGATGGACTTTACATTTTGAGGAACAGAGGTAACTCAATTTCACGGCAGGTCTTTGATAACAAAAACGTCACCAATCATTCATCTGTAAATACCATTTTCGGTTCAACTAGTGACAATGAAGATAGTTCCAAGAATAAGACTAAGACTAATGATATATCTCTTTGGCATAGAAGACTAGAACATGCTCCTTAAGTGTGTTGAAGAACATAGAAAGCTTGTGTAACTCTCGGCTGAAATTCAAATCGCAACTTATCCTATATTTCATGAGAGAACCAAATATATAGACATCGACTGCCATTTTATAAGAGGAAAAATTCAAGAGGGAATAATCAAGACTCAGCATATTGGCACAAGAGAACAACTGGCAAATATCTTCATCAAGAGTCTATGCAGTCCATAACATGATTACTTAGTACGCAAGCTGGAAATAAAAAAGTTGTTTTCATCCTTCAGCTTGAGGGTAATGTAGAAGAAACATATGTGGGGTCCAGTAGTTAACTTAATACAGTGTAATTAGGTGTAATCAGTTGATATAGTTAGTCAAATAATAGTTATAAATAGGAAGGTGGTTATACGTGTACAATAAATTTTTTAGATTCAGTTTTGATATTTGTCTAATACACAGAAAATGAAGTTTCTTCCCCACTGACTTTCTCTCCTCTTTTGCCATGACTGATCTATTCAACCGTGCACTTCTCGTTTAATTACTAAAAGTGATGATTCTCTTATTAGTTCGTGAAAATAGAGAAATATAATTTCATACATTCAAAAAGAAATATACTCCTATTTATATTTTAGTATAATTTACGGCACGACATATTGGTGGTCCAACAATAAATAATTTAAGGAACGACTCGGATTTTGTGAGTACTGTAGTAGTACAAATAGAAAATAAATGAGTAGGAGGCAGCAAGTGATGGTTGGAAAAGACACATCAAAGAGGTTGAGGAAGTAAGTCCACCTGAATGTTACATGGAAGTCTCGTTGCTCATAATTGTTAGAAACTTGGGCCAATGGGCGTGGATATCACATGATGTGTGACTCACTGGTCCCCTTAAAGTTAGGGCACCTCAGCTTCCATCACTTTTGCCTCCTTCACTTCTCTCTCTCAGACACACACACGTTATCACAAAGTGAATTAGGTCGAAATGACAGTCCAATAAGGAAGAGATTAGAGTATTATCGCTTTTAACTCGCACAAGAAATTATTTATATTTAATAGCCGAAAAATATATATACTTTATATTATAAATTTTTATATATAACATACAAGAAGTATATATATACCAAAAATAAAATTTGATTATTTTTAAAGAGCGACTATATATTGTTATTTTCTCAAGAGATTACACATCAAATATAAAGTCCGATACACAAATATTCGGCATTCACCACCACAAAAAATATAATGTAGATAGTATATTCTAACACAAACGTTAGTGAATACTTTTACTGATCGAATCGGTAACATATAGGTCACACACAAATATTTTTATCAGTATTTCAAGGCTCCCCTTTATTACACATCAAACACATAATCACAAATTTGAATTTTTAAGTGCAGAAAATTCATATCATCTAATCCGTCCTATTTTGACAAAAAATTTAAGAGCATATTAGTAGACGTTTGGACTTGAGTTGGTTGAATATTAACAAATATTTAAGATTTAAATTAGAAAAGTGCATTGTATGTAGCATATTTTCTTTGTTGATTTATGTTTTTGTTTTCTTTTATTTATCGCCATTCCTTTCTTTATCTACACGGCTGTAGCCCCCTCTTCCCTTTATTCATGTTGACACTTTCTCTATCAATTAACTAACAAAACTAGAGACAGAAACACGTGAGCTGACCCCCACCTAGATACCAACCTTTTTTTTTTCTCTTTCCCACCTTGTACATCATCTCATCATCATTAAACACCTCCAACTGAATTATCATTATCTTTCTCTTTTTGTTTGCTAAAAGATTTTAAAAGATTTGGTATGCTATCCTTTTCTAACTATTCCATTTGAATTTTCTCTCTATACATGATGGATAATGCTTCAAGCATGCATCTGTCTAATCATTTATTATCAAGTGGTGCACAACATAATATTATTCAAAGAATATATTATCATCTTCATCTTCTTTATCCAGAATTTTTCGGTCCGTCCAGATTTAGTTCCTTTCTGATAATTATACGAATATATAATTCACACAGATATCGTTTGCGATAATACCTGAATCATCTTCTCTTCACATTCTTTTTTGGCCTTTTTGCCTTTTGGGACCTCCTTTGCTCGAATCATGAGACACCAATAATTGAAAAGATCGCAAAGACACGAGAATAAGAAAAAATGTGTACGAGTTAAATTAAAAATAAGTAAAGAAAGAAAATGAAGGAATTCGATAAAAAACCACAGAAGAAGATCAACAGAATAAATAATAATCCATCCATAATATGTATTATATTCTTTAAATATTTACAGACTTATAATATGATCATTATAAGAAACAAATTAAAATGATTGATTAGTGACCTTAATTCTAACTCTAAACGTACAACTGCACTAGTCAGTTGATTACATACAAGCCCTTAACCAAAAAAAGTGGCGGGTTTGGGAGATTTTCTAAAGATGATATTGATATCATATACTACTAGAGAGTGGAGGAGTATTATTATTTATATATGGCGTCTAATTAACAAGCTGCTGATGGATTGGTGAAGGAATTGTAGAAGTAAGGCTTCTGAGCCAAAGTGAAAGGATTCTTCGATGGATTTTCTCCGACGCCGCCGCCGATCCTCTCGCAAGAAGGACACATAGTTAAGGTGGCCGCCGGCAGCTGCATGTACAAAGGTTGCGCTATTTTTACAGCCTTCAGTTCTTGCAATTCCTTATGAAGCCTCCTGTTTTCCTCTGTTAGCGTCTCGCAACATTTTTTCAGGAACTCACAGTCTACCTCTGTTTGCTTCAGCTTTGTCCTGTAAAAAGAAACCATTCCATCAATTTTTATATATTTTCTTCGAGAAAAATGTTGCTATTAAAAAAAATAAAAATCGGTAGTCCTACCTGGCTCTTCTGTTCTGGAACCAGACTTCAACCTGACGAGGCCTTAGATTCAGATTCCTGGCTAATTCCTGTTTTTGCTTCTGCATAAATTATGAATTAATTAGTTGTGAGCTAGCGTACTAGTGAATACAGAAATGGATCTATATTAGATTTTACGTGTGCATATACCCATCAAAAGAAAGAAAATATATATAGGGGGGATAATCAAATAAAGAAAAGTACGTAGGAGGAGAGCTTACAGGATTGAGAGTACTGTGTTGCTTGAAGCTTTCCTCTAAAAGGGCAGATTGTGCTTTACTGAGCCTAAGTTTCTTCCTAGCATTAGAACCATCATCGTCTTCATCGCTAATTCTTGAGGAAAGTCTCTCTATCTCTGTCGTTGTCTCTTCACTCCCAACATCTCTCTCCCTTTTCACGCTAGCATTAGAGTATGAGGAAGCTGCGCTATCTTGTCGATACAAATCAACCGATTGATGATGATGATCATTCGGTCCCCTTGTAACATTATTAACCTTCTTAGCTGCCTGCTGTTCATTATAGGTAGGATCACCGGAAAGGCTTAACGTTAGTGACGGTTCAAAGCCAAGAGATGGCCCTTTGCCCAGTACGACTGGTGCTATTTTTGTTGATTTCTGATCAGCCGTTGTGGAAAAGCCTAATCCTAAAACCAGGCCTGTGCTAGAAATATCATCAAAACTACCCATCTATGTGTGAAAAGAAGACCAGTGAGGAGGAATGTTGAATTAAAGAGAAAGAGAAACAAGTGTTAACTTTAGTTTTTCTTGTGAGGAATGGTGGAAAAGAGAGGAGTGGTGGGATATATATTAGGCGCAGTTTGGGTTTGTTGAAATGTATAAAGTGAGAGTCTTTGAAGGGAAACTGAAGAATAAGACTTTTGTGTCTGTGTTCTGGGGTAGGATGTGTGGTGAGTGGGTGGGTGGGTGGTCTATCTATCTATCTATGATTAATGATCAAAGAAGTGAATAAGTAGTGTGTAGGAAATTATTAAAAGTCCATCTCTTTTCTCTCTTCATAGGTTGACCATTTGAACCCCACTACTGTTTAAGTGTTATCTCTCTCCATTATAATACTGACCAAAAAACGAAGAAACTAACCCACGCTCTCTCTCATTACTTGAACTTTTGGAATACCAAAAGAATAAATGCATAGAATGAATTACGTGGATTCACATGGAAATGGAGAATCATTCGTCTTCCCTTCGCCACCCATCACCATACCAATATTTCACTGCTGTTTACCACCAGCACCAGCTTTTGTTCTTTTTCTTACGATTCTTTTTGGCGTTTTATTCGATCTTTTTTTTTAAATACTTATATCATCATATTTCTGATTAATAATACATGTATCAATCATGAACCAAATTGTGTGTCAGCAGCCATGAGGCACCCGTCACTAATGACTAATGTTACTAATTAGGTATAGCCCCATAACCGTGTTAATTATAATTCACCTATGTAGTACTATTTTCTTAGAATATTTCCAACTTGTATATATACTTCGTCAGTGACTGAGTCAATTTTTTTTATTCAAATGCGTCAAAATATATAATAAAAAAACATAATAGGAAATTAAGAAGAGTCAATACATAATATATTTTTGCCTAGCTACATAGTGTATGACACCCATTTGTATAAGGTGGCTCCGCCACTGTACCTGATATATAAAGTGGAGGTACAGCTTCTCCAAGATACATATTTCCCTAGAAGTCCTTTAAGAACTCTTATGTTATTTAATTACCAACACTAAGAAATCATATTTTCAGTACCAAACTACTCCTATTCAACACTGAGAAAATATATGCTCGTCCATTTAATTAACCGACTGAAAAGTAAAAACCCCTTAATGTGTTAATGGCATAATTAATAAATCATATTTTTTCTTTGAGTTACTAATCAGGAAACTAATTTGCAGGTGGATACATAGTGATGAGGTTGGTTTGAAGATGAAATAGAGATGTTCACTATGTGTAGTGTAGAGCATGATGTTTTGTTTGGTGTGAGAGGAAAGAGGCAAGGCAGAAGGCAAGAAAAGTAGGTACAAGACACTATGGAGAGTTTCACAAGTGCAATAATGCTGCCAGAATATGATTCGTCAACTAGAATCAGGATCTTTGCTTAACTAAAAAGTTGACGTACACTGTTGCCTTATTTCAACAAATATGTTTAATATTTGGTGCGCGTTTCGACATAAGAATTGTGAAATAAAAAAAACAATTCAAGTGAAAATGGTATTTAAAAATTTAGAGTTGTTTGGACATGAATATAATTAGATGTTGTTTTTGAATTTTTTGAGTGATTTGAAATGAAAACTTTGAAAAAATACTCCCAGGCCCTCTGTTCCATCTTATGTGAATCTTTTTCTTTTTTGATCTGTTCCAAAAAAAAATGAGTTATTTCTAAATTTGGTAACAATTTAACTTAAACTTACAATTTTACCCTTAATGAGAAGCTTTCATAACCACATACATACTCATACTTCGGATACATTTTTGACTTGTTTAGGACCACAAATTCCAAAAAAAATTATTTTTTCTTAAACTCCGTGTCTAGTCAAACAGATTCACATAAATTGAAAAGGAGGGAGTAACTTTTTGGAAATTTTCAAATTTCCAAAAAATTTCGAAATTCAGCTTTAAGTGATTTTGAAATTTTTATGGGCACACGCTGATTTCATGAAAAAAAAAAAACTGAATATTTTTTGAAAAAAATAAAAAAATTAGGGCCAAACGGTTCCTTAATCGCTACGTAGTTTTACTTTAATTTATAATCATTAAAGTTATTAATTTAGTTTAAACATCTTAGTACAAATAAGTATATAATTTTCTTATTTTTTGAATATATGATCAGTGTGCCTGCGTGTGTAGTGGGACCCCATACTAATTCAGCTGTATGCTTACAAACAGATATAATAATGCATTGTCGGCTAAGGTGATGAGAAGTTAGGTCACCAATTAAACATGACTTGATCTTACTTTTATTACTTCTCCCATTCTTGGTTCTGTTTAGATTATTCATTTAACATGTTTGGTTTGGAATTATTCCCCAATAAGGCATGGGGATGGTCCCTCCATCAGTCACAAAGGTGTGGTGGGTGCACCCAGTTTTTCCACAATCTTCATTCTCTTGAGTTTATCTACTTAACTTCATTATTCTTTTTTCAATATTTGACAATATAACAAAATAAAAAAGAAACAAAAAGTGCCATGTTTCTTTTGTTCCATTTACACAATTCTTAATGTGTTCGAATTCTTTCCGCCACCTCTTTTGTTGTCCCAATTTAAACTAAGTCAATTTATTTTGTCATCTTTGCATTTTACATGCAGCAGCCAGCAGGGTAGGCATGCCTTATTCTAATTAAATCAACCAAGTGGTTATTTTTCTATATGACTACAACTTCTTTATAAAGTGTATGCATGAAGTCAAGGAAAGACATCTGAAACTGGTACTAGTTGTGGAAATAACTATTGTGTTTACTAATACAATTCTTTTGTTTCTTCACGAGCTATATCTTAGGTAATAGAAATTTACACGTGGAAATTAAAGAGTAATACTCCCTCCCTTTATTTTGTTGACATAATTTGACCCATCACAGAAAAATAAAAGCTAATTTGACTGTGTATCATACTGTTTGTGATTGAAGAATAAATTAAAGTATTTGTTAAAATAGTTAATTTGATAACGGCAAACATATCATCAAATTGTAAAATTCTGACTGGTGACTGAATTTAGACTCGTGAAAATTGTAGTATGAAGGATTAGAACTTTCCGTGTAAAGAAAGTAGACAACATTTTAAGGCAACTTGAAAAAGACAATTGAACGAGTAATTTTAGAAATGAATGGGAGTAGTAGTAGTAGTAGAATTTTTTTTTCTTCTTCTTCATTACAAAAGAAAAAAAGAAAAAGAAAAACAACGCTTTGATTGGACGTCAACTAAGGGGATAATTAATCATTATACATGTATGTTTTCCAGTGAAGATGCAAATTAAAGCATTTTACTAAGGGATATATTTTGTTCAAAAGATTGCAGATAATGTTCTAAGACTGAAATATTCATACCCACTTACCATTAACGTGCGAAAGAGAGTGAGTGGCTTCATGTTTTGAGTTTTTACTTGTGCCAGTGCAATATGAATGCACAACTTGGTACAAAAACCTAATCTTGTGCGTAATGGATTAGCATCGATCTTATATGACTTCTTTAATGCGCGAAATTAAGGTATCAAGAAAGAAAAAAAAAAAACTTATTAAAATGATTGTCATCCAAATCTTTTTGTCTCTAGTGGACGAATACCAAAAACAACTTGCTAAACATTTGACTTTGATATGATTGGTAAGCCTTTAAATATTTCTATAATACAGATTCTAATCTATTCGTGCGTGTGTGTATGTGTGCTGTCTGTCCTAACTTGAACCTAATCAAATATGATTGGGAATAATTCAGAACCCACCTAAATAATCAAGGAAATGGACGGGAACATTTTTGAAAAGAATAAAAGAAAGAAGAAATTAAATAAGAATGAAGTTGCTAATAAGCTAAATGATTTTTAACTTTAATACCACACAAGAGGATAATTTGTGTGGCGTCCAATTTTTTCGCGTGTATTGATTATAGAAGGACCTGGTTCTTCTAAAGGTTAATTAACCTACTGTTGCTGAAATAGTAAATGCGGAAAGTAAAGAACACAAGTATTTTTACGTGAAAAATACCCAGCTCAAAAGGTGAAAAACCCACAACCTGCTACTCAGTAGGGTTTTCCCAACACTTCACTAAATCACTGATCGAAAACAACATTTACAAAACACTTTGTAACCTAAGGATTAACATTAATCATGGTGTGGCAACCAGCCTCTAACTGTTGTTGCGACAACTTCAAGTTAACTCTAACTTGAATACCCTCAGTACCTATTACATTTGCCTCCAGATAAAGCTGAAAGGTACAATTTCAAAACCACATATTACAATTGAACTAGAATAAAAGACAGACACTTGGAACTGGTTCTTCTACCTGGTTCATGTAGCTTCAGGTTTGCACACTTGAATCACACAAGAATTGCTTGCAAAATGCCTTGCTATTTTTCTCTCAACTCACGTTTAACTTCTGCTTTTGTGCGTTTCTGTAGAATGAGAACATCCTACAATATCTAGAGTTAGGAAATCAAGAAACAACTAGAGTTCTAATGCTACTCTTCCTTGGTGGAAGAGTTCTAGTTGTTCTCAATTTCTAACTCCTCCCTTATCTTGGATAGTGTTCTCTTTAAGTAAGGAGTCCTTCTCCTTATCAACTATGCAACCTTTTCGATCAGGAGATATCAGATATATCAAGTTAAGCTTATCTCCTTCTTGTGCATCCCTTATGATCGAATCTGCCCGGGTCTATGTACATAGAGGATGGACCTGGTTCATGCATGGTCTTTCTTTGTCAATCTTCAAAATAAAACTTCACTTGGGCAAACAAATTCTCCCTTTTTGTTGATGACAAATTTTGTGTTTTTTATAACTTTAGGCCCTGTTTCAACTCAGCTCAACATCAACATAATGTTAGAACATTTTCCCTTTTTATCATTTATCATCAAGGACCAGGTTCATTAGGTTATAAATATTACTGTTCAAAGTGTAAGCACAACCTTTTCCCCTTTTGGCATCATCAAAAAGTTGCATAACAGATAACCATATTTTTAAAATTACTCATGGCCACTGGGGCTACTTCAAATGCAAACATGGGTTTAATCGTCATATATCCATCTAAGAAATATCAACAAACATCAAAATAAAGCATAAGAAGAAATAAAAATATTGGAACATGAGAAAAAGAAATAAAAAAATCCCGAACTGGTAACTTGTTGATCTACACTAGTTCTGCCTATGTCATCATTCTTCTCCTTTTCTTTTGCCATCTCAGCTCTGAGAACATCTCTCTTAGTCTCCAGTTCTGCCAACCTCTTCTTCAGCCTATCAATCTCAACATTATTATCCCAACTTTCTTGCACCAAGGCTCGCACTTGCTATTCACTAGTACCTTTTTGGATGAACCAGGTTTTTTAGGAGTGGCTTGGACTTCATAGTCACAAGCAATCAGAGTATTTGCCCCAAAATAATTATTGCTTGTACCAACCTCACATTTCTTGATGGGTACCTTGAAATGTGCAAGTACAGCCGTGAGAATAAAGCCATAGGGTATGACATGAGTATTGGTGCTATTTAGAACCCTATCAAGAAACTAAATTATAAACCTAGGCAAATTGATTTGCCTCCCACTGTCCAAACATTCCATAAAGACCAGGTCCGTGAATGTGGCAATGTGCCTCCTTTCTTGCCTAGGCAACACACGTTTGTTTACAAATCCGAACATCACTTTGTGGGGTGGCTTCATCTCACTTTTGTAAATAACCTTGGGCTCAAGTTCTAGTTCATTGTTACCAAATTTCCTAGTAATGGCAAGGGTAGTAGGGAGATTCTGTAGACTTGGCCATTTTAGCTTCTTATAATCATTGTACCCTTCAGTAGGTACACCCAAGATCTCTCCCAGCTCATTCTCATCAAAAGGTACTTTCACCCCTTTACCACACTGGGAACCCTACCTTCCTTGATCTCATAATTGTCCATAAACTCCACAATTTCAGTTCTGGCTAGCCTGCCATCCATCTGAAGGACCATGTCCATCCAACCTTGCAACTGTAACTTCTCCAAAAGCATCACCATTCCTTCCTCCTCCAAGTCCCTGAGAAGTCTACCTTTCAAGATAGTCCTCTTTCCAAATTTGACTATCTTTTCTTTCTCAACATCATAATCATCTTCTTCTTTCTCTCTACTCCATTCTTCTTCCTCCACAATTTTCACTTTTCTTGATTTCACAGCAGACCTAGTTCTTTTAGCCAAAGTGGATGGTTCAGCAGACTTTGACTTTGAAACACACTTCTTTGTGGAAGTCTTGGCTTTCTTATCTTTAGGAGTCACAACCTCCACTTCCTCTATCTCATATTCATCTAGAAGGACCAGGTCCATCTCATCAATTTCAATAGCCTCAACATGCTCATCCACCTTCTTCTTTCCCTTAGCAACAACTTTTCTTTTACTTTCATCTAAGGCTTTCTCCAATTCAGCCTCACTCTGCTTCTTCTGACTTCTTGTGGCTCTTCCTCTTGTGGGAGGAATTTCAACATGGATAGAAGAGGCAACCTTCTTTTTTGTTTTCCCTAGCAGTGCCAGTGGTTTTATCTCTTGAACTTCATTTCTTGTTTGAATTGTATCTTTCAGTCACCCTTTTCAGTAGGTTTGCGACGGTTTCCTATTCAGATGGAATTCATCTACATTTTTCCCTAGTCGAACCATCCCCTCAACAGCTTCTCCAAAGCCACTTCTCCCCGTTTCTCTCACACTCTCCTCTATTCCAACAAATTCCTCAGCCCAAACTACCATAGCACCTGATTCTTTAGTTCGACCAACAGGAGTTGGTGAAGAACCAACCACTCCTTTTCCCATACTCCTCACAGTACTCCGAGCACCTCACTCTCTTTTCCTTTTCCTTTTTCATTTTTACCACCAACCCTTCCAGACTCAGCAGTTTCAACACCTTCCATAGATCCTACCAGCACAAGCCTATTCTCTAAATTCGTAGCAACCTCATAAATAGTTTCAGGAGTAACTTTAGGGCCAAATGTTACATGTTCAGTCTCAGAAGAAACGATTTCTTCCCCCTCAGTAGCACATTTGAGTGATTCATCAGATTTCTGGGTTTTTTTCCCCTACCCGCTTTCAATTGTTCATTTATTTTCTATCTTTCGAGCCATCATTTTTACCCTTTTCTTAGAGGTTGGTGTGGTTTAAAGAGTGATAGAAGGTGTGGAAGTGGTTTTCCGGGGTGGTGATGAAGGAGTCTTGGAGGTGCTTGCCCTTTCTGTGCTTGGGTATGAAAGAAAATGAGTTAGATTTGGAAGATAAGAGAAGATGGAGAGTATTTTGACGGATTGAAAAGGTGAAGTGAAGAAAATACTAAGCCTAATCAATTAAAGATGAGTGATTTATTGGGTAACGACAGTATTCGAGAAGTCTAATCAAACTGAATTTTAGTTTGAAAAGACGTTGTAGTCTATCCCAAGAATCTAGGAACTTAATGCGGTTAGGACTTCTTTCGAACGGAACTGGTTCATTATTAACGGATACGTCAAAATAGCACTTGGGATAGTGGGACTCTTCTTTTAATCATGATCCAAATATAGTTATTCCAAATTATGCAGAGTGTAGAATACATACCGAGTAATCTTGATGAACCGGGTTCTTCACTAAGAAATCTCTTGTGTAAGTCTGAATTTTCCAAGAAAATATAGATAATATCATTAGAGATTAATGTTTCATTTTAGCACATGGCACAAGAGTATACTATTGAAAGTATGAGACTGAGCAGAATCTAATCTAATTATGTACAAAATTTACAGATTTTCTAACCAAAATTTTTCAATGTTTTTTCAATTTTCTTTTCGATTGTGAATTTTGAACTAGTCCTTGTAGGTGATCTTATTCATATCTAATTCTAACATGTTCCTTTCAAAGTGATCTCTATTTAGAGATTTTGTGAATATGTCAGTAGCACAATAATTCACTGTGATTAAACCCTTTTTATAGTTGTCCTTTAAAAAGTGATGCTTAACATCTATGTGCTTTGTTCGCTTGTGATGAACCAGTTTCATGTTCATACTATTTGCATTAATGTTATCACAAAAAATTGGGATACAACCAACATCAATTCCAAAGTCCATGAATCGTTGTTTGATCCAGAATAATTGAGCACAACATGAAGAAGCAATAATATACGCAGCTTCAGAACTAGATAAGGACACATAATTTTGCTTTTTGGTGGCCTACGACACAAGACATAAGCCAAGAAAGTGTGCCATACCTTAAGTGCGCTTTCTATCCACAAGAAAACCTGCATAATCAGCATCAACATATCCCACTAGATTGAAATTACTACCTTTTGGATACCATAGACACATGTTAGTGGTGCCTTTTAGGTATCTCAAAATCCACTTGACAACAATCAAGTGAGACTCCTTTGGATTCGCCTGAAATCTTGCACAAAGGCCTACACTGAAAATAATATAAGGTCTGCTAGCAGTGAGATACAACAATTACCTAATCATTCCCCTATACAAAATCTGATCAACAGATGAACGGGTCCTCTATATCCAACTTTGTAGTTGTTGCAATAGGAGTGTCAATTTCTTTGGAATCTTCCATTTTAAATCCTTTAAGCAACTCTTTTACATACTTCTCATGATGGATCATATTTCCATTTGAATTTTGTTTAATTTGTAAGCCTAAAAAGAAATTAAGCTCACATGTCATGCTCATTTCCAATTCACTCCCCATTAGTTTAGCAAATTTTTTACTTAACTTATCAGTGGTTGCTACAAAGATTATATCATCAACATATATTTGAACTACCAAGAGATCTTTACCTTTTTCTCTCAATTTTACCTCTCTCGTAGTCATGCTCAAGCAAAATTTTTGATAATCTTTCATACCATGTTCTTGGAGCCTGCTTGAGCCCATAAAGTGCCTTGTCAAGCTTGTAAACATGATTAGGACATCCCTTGCTTTCTAATCCTGGAGATTGCTTGACAAACACTTCTTTGTTTAGATAGCCATTGAGGAAGTCACTCTTGATATCCATCTAATGAAGAGTGAATTCCATGTAAGAAACAAAGGCTATGAGGAGTCTTATTGCATCCAACCTTGCAACCGGAGCAAAGGTTTCATCATATATGCCATCCTCTTGACTATATCCTTGAACCACCAATATTTCCTTGTTCCTTGTAACTGTTCCATCTTTATCAAGTTTGTTTATGAAGACCCATTTTGTGCCAATTACTGATCTGTCCTTAGGTCTTGGTATTAGATGCCAAACTTGACTCCTTTCAAATTGGTTGAGTTCATCTTGCATTGCATTTACCTAGTATGCATCCTACAAAGCTGCAACAACATTTTTAGGTTAAATAAGAAATAAGAAAGCATCAAAAGCACAAAGATTCTTCAATGAAGATCTGGTTTTGATTCCAGAGGATGTATCAGCAATTGTGTTCTCAATGGGATGAGAATTTTGATACTTGTAAGGTTTCACAACCAGCTGGTTTCCCCTAGATGTTCCTTCATTGTGTTTGTTGCTGAGGAACAAGTTCATGGACAGGTTCCCTTAAGGTTTGAGGATCACTTCCTCTTTGTCCTTCAATGTTGAAGATCATTACATGAGTTAATTGGAAATCTTACTGCTTATGAACTTAGGAGACAAACCATGAAGATGGATGTACCTAAGAAGGAAATGAGTTTGGCACTCAGAATCACTGAAGGTTCTGATCTAGAAGATGATGAAATGGCTATGATTACAAAGTACTTTAAGAAGTACCTAAGGAGAGGAAAGGGTCCTTCAAGAAGTGAAAGTTACATCAAGCCAAAGGTTCCTGAAAAGAAAACCAATGAAGGATGATACAAGTGTGGGAAGACTGATCACCACATTAAGAATTTCCCTCAACGGGAAATTGAATAGAAGAAGGAAAGAGCTGAACGAAGGAACAGGAAGAAGAAACAGGTTCAACCCAAGAAAAATAAAGGATCAACCAAGGCTATGGTTGCTGCTTGGGGATAAAGATTAGATGAAAGCTCAGATGATGAAGATGTGGATGAACAATCACTTATGGCCATTGGAGAATCTGATAAGGAAACTGAGGTAAATGTAATTCATCTCAAAGACAAGATTAAATTTTTGTCTAAAGAAAGGCTATCTGAGTTCCTTCTAGATCTAATTGATGAATCTGAGGATGTAAACAATGAAAAGGAACAATTGTCTAAAGAATGTGTGATTTTGAAAGCAAAGTGCAAGAACTTGGAACATAGGGTTACTGAAATTGTAAGTGAAAATACTGCTTTGAAGAACTAGGTTCATGCTCTTGATTCAAATGTCATAGAACTTAGATCTGAAAATCTAAAATTGAAATTAGGAAGAGGTAAGAAGACAGTTGATCGCACACAAATCACTCTAGAAGAAAATGTAGGTAAATTGAAAGGTAAGTTGTATAAGAGGGATGATCAGGTAGGAATTCTAAAGGATGAGCTAAGCAAGGTGAAGCATGAGTTGGACAAAACTTGTAAATGGAACAGGTCCTCCGATGCACTTTCATGGCAACAGGAACATCATAGTAGCAACATAAGAGGACTTGGCTTTGGGAATCTGCCAAATGGGATCCCAAAAGAAAGTACCTCACACTTCCTGAGAACAAGATTTGCACACATTGCGGTAAAATAGGTCACTATAAAAGTGAATTCACTGCAAAAGAAAAGGCAAGTCAAAAGAACAAAGAATTGTTCAAGGGAAGAATAAGCTACCAAGTTGGGCTAAAAAGAATTTGATTCATCCTTTTGCCTATAGAAAAGGACCCAAACTAGCTTGGGTTCCTAAGACTAACCTCTGATTTCCTTTTGTAGGTCCAAGTGAAGGGGACCAACCAGATATGGAACATGGATAGTGGCTGCTCAAAGCATATGACAGGTAACAAGAACCATCTCCTTTCACTTGAGAACCTCAAAGAAGGTAATGTCTCCTTTGAAAATCGGAAGAAAGGTGAGATCATTGGGGCTGGAAAGGTAGGTAAGACTGCTTCTCACTTTATTGAGAATGTCTAATTGATAGATGGACTAAAGTACATCCTAATAAGTGTATCACAATTGTGTGATAGAGGTTACATGGTAGCATTTACCTTTACCAAATGCTTTGTGATTTATTTTACCACTAACAAGATTGTTTTGCAGGGAAAAAGAATGAACAACATATATGTTGTAGATCTGTACACACTTTCAGAAAATGAAATCACTTACTTAAGTGTGTTGGATAATGATCCCCTCATTTGGCACAAGAGACTTGGACATGCCAGTCTGAGTCAGCTCAACAAATTAGTCTCCAAGGACCTGGTGATAGGTCTGCCTAACATCAAGTTCAAGGAAGATAAAGTTTGTGAGGCTTGTGCAAGGGGGAAGTAGGTAAGATCCTCTTTTAAATGCATGAAAATGGTAAGCACCACCAGGACGATGAAGCTGGTCCATATGGATCTTTGTGGCCTAATGAGAACATTAAGAAGAGGTGGTAAGAGATATGTGATGGTGCTTGTTGATGATTATTCTAGATTTACTTGGACATTATTTTTAACATCTAAAGATGAAGCATTTGACATGTTTACTTCTTTTGTTAGAAAAACTCAAAAACAACTAGGTAATTAACTTGCATCAATTAGGTCTGATCATGGCACTGAGTTTTGTGATGAGCATGGAATAGATCATATCTCTACTCCTAGGACTTCACAACAAAATGGAGTAGTTTAAAGAAAGAATAGGACACTTGAAGATATGGCCAGAACTATGCTTCTTTCTAGTAAACTACCTCATAGTTGCTGGGCAGAAGCTGTAAACACTGCATGCTACACCATAAATATGTGCATGACTAGACCTCTTTTAGAGAAGACTCCTTATGAGTTACTTAAAGGGACAAAACCAAACATATCCCATCTTAGGGCATTTTGATGCAAATGCTTTGTGCTCAATAATGGTAAAGACTCCCTAGGTAAGTTTGATCCCAAAAGTGATGAGGGAGTATTCTTGGGATATTCTTCACATAGTAAAGCTTATAAGGTATATAACAAAAGAACTATGTGTGTTGAATAAAGTGTTCATGTGGTTTTTTATGAAGCTAACATTCGTTATGAGAGACGGGAACATGATGATGAAGCAATTGGGCTGGTAAGAAACTCAAATGAAACCACAGCCCATACTGAAGCTGCACTAGAGGAAGGAGCATCTGATGGAATAGGTCCTTCCACCCATGGCAACATGACAGGGGGACTAGAACAAAGAGGAAATGATCCCCAAACCTCAAGGGAACCTGTTCCTTCGTCTAGTGCAACTTCAGTCTGGGTTGTGGTTTCATCTGAGCTTTCTCCCCAAGCAGCGACCATAGCCTTGGTTGATCCTTTTTGTTTCTTGGGCTGAACTTGTTCTTCTTCCTGTTCCTTCGTTCAGCTCTTTCCTTCTTCCATTCAATTTCCCATTGAGGGCAGTTCTGATGTGGTTATCAGTATTCCTACACTTGCAACATCCTTCATTGGTTTTCTTTTCAAGAACCTTTGACTTGATTTAGATTCCACTTCTTGCAGGACCCTTTCCTCTCCGTAGGTACTTCTTAAATTCCTTTGTGATCATAGCAATTTTATCATCTTTTAGATCAGAACCTTCGGTGATTCTGAGTGCTAGGATCATTTCCTTCTTAGGTACATCCATATTCATGGTTTTCCTCCTAAGTTGATAAGTAGTAAGATTTCTAATTAACTCATCCAATGGGAGAGTGGCAATGTTCTTTGATTCCTGAATGGCAGTGATTTTGCTCTCCCAAGTAACAAGTAGAACCCTTGTCAAAATCTTCTCAATTCTGTCTGCTTAAGGAATAATCATTCAGAGAGACTTTAACTCATTTGTCAATGTTGTAAACCTTGTGTACATCTATTGAATGATTTCCCCTTCCTTCATGGTAAAGTTTTCATATTGAGAATACAGTAGAATTCCTCTAGACCTCTTCACTTGAAGTGTTACTTCATGGTCCACTTGTAGAATGTCCCAAATTTCCTTAGTAGTGGTACAACTTTGGATTCTATTATAATCATCTGGACCAAATCCACAAACAATCCATTTCTTGGCTTTAGCATTCTTCTCCCATTTCCTCAAGTAGTCAGCAGTGCAGTCAACTCATGTCTTTGGCACATCTCCTCCTTCTGCATTTTTCTTTAGTGTAGCCAGTGGACCATTGGTGACTATGTCCCATATCTCATAGTCTTCTCCTATGATGTGATCTCTCATCTTGTTTTTCCACTAGGAGTAGTACTGGTCGTTGAAGAGTAGTGGCCTAGTAGTGGATTGCCCTTCCAAGTTTCCAAGTGGTGCACTCATCTTGATCTTCTCCTAAGTTGTTAGCCTCTTCAAGGATAACCTGCTCTGATATCAATTGACGTTTTAACTTCAATACCACACAAGAGGGGTGGTTTGTGTGGTGTCCAATTTTTCGTGTGCACTGATTATAGAAGGACCTGGTTCTTCTAAGGGTTCCTTAACCTACTGTTGTTGAAATAGTAAATGCGGAAAGTAAAGAACACAAATATTTGTGGAAAACACCCAGATCGAAAGGTGAAAAAAACACGTCCTACTACTCAGTAGGATTTTCCCAACACTTCACTAAATCACTAAGCCAAAATAGCATTTACACAACACTTTGTAAACCTAAGGATTAACACTAATCTTGTTGTGGAAACCAACTTCTAACTATTGCGACAACTTCAAGTTAACTCTAACTTGAATACTTAGAGTACCTATGACAATTGCCTCTAGATAAAGCTGAAAGGTACAATTTGAAAACCACCTACTACAATTGAACTATAATAAAATACAGACACTTGGATCTGGTTCTTCTATCTAGTTCATATAGCTTCAAGTTTGCACACTTGAATCACACAAGAATTTCTTGCAAAATGCCTTGCTATTTTGCTCTCAACTCACGTTTAACTTCTGCTTTTGTGCGTGTCTCTAGAATGAAAACATCCTGCAATATATAGAGTTAGGAAAATCAAGAAACAAATAGAGTTCTAATGCTACTCTTCCTTGGTGGAAGAGTTCTAGTTGTTCTAAACTTCTAACTCCTCCCTTATCTTGGATATTGTTCTCTTTAAGTAAGGAGTCCTTCTCCTTATCAACTATGCTATATTTTCGATCATGAGATGTTGGTTCCCCAACTACACACAAGTATACGTGGCCGTCAAGTAATAAAATGACTCGAAATTCGGATGTCGAACCCACAGAGACTTAGATTAACCGTAAACTAAGCAAACTAAAATCAATTTACTTTCCAAGATGATCAAAAGTTTTAACTTTTCTATACAACTAATATTGCAAAATATAAACACGTAACCAAGGGAGATATAGATTCCAGGGTTGTGGTTGGTTTATCAATCCCATTAAGTTCGTAATTACACCTATTAATCCAGATTATCTATGATTGCTAGTTGACCGGACCGTTTATATAAATAACATGTTCCCATAATACTATCTTTCTATTCATAATATACCAATCCAATATTCCTATGGTCTTAACTCTATTATGAACGAATATGATACAGTATTCAACTAAGCAAGACTGTTAGGTATATTCTTATCCTAACCGCGAAATCTTTCCCCGAGCCACGGGTTTAGATACAAGTTCTTTCTAATTCTACTCTAATCAAAATACATCTTTCCCAAGCATAGCATATATAGTAATAGAACTCAACTGCTGGCCAAATAATTAAGCAATTATGCACAGAATTAGAGAAACACCCAAAGATGATAACTCGAATTAACGATAATATAATTAATAAACTTCAATATTCATGAAAACCACAACCCTAGAGCGTGAAGTTTGGATCCACATAGATATGGTAGCAAAACAACAAATTATCAAGAAAAAGTAAAGATTACTAAGTTTGATGGAAGAAAGATGGAATCTGATAAATTCTGGCCTCCATGATGGCTTCGTGCTCACCCTAGGTCCAATCCCCCTTAAAAGCACGTTTTTGATGTATTTATAGAGGCTAGGGTTTGTTGGGTCGAATTGGGCTTCTACTAATTCGGATAGGAGAAGCTAAAAAATTTTGCTTCGGTCCCGGTCTCGCGAAGTGATTCTCATTTCCATGTCCGGGACTTTTCTGGTTTCTTCTGCTCCGGTCTCGGTCTCGCAAAGTGACCCTCGCTTCGCTGTCCGGGACATGGACACCAAACTTATACTTTCTCCAGATTCTTCCTTGTTTTACTTCACTTTGCATGAAAACTTTCCAAATCACTTCAAATTGACTCCTACACATATAAATAACATTATTGAGCTCAAGTCACAAATATTCACACAAATTAACAAAATCGAGGTATAATGCAAGGTAGGTTACATGCAATAACATGGATTTTTAGCCAAACATCACCACCCCCACACTTAAGCTCTTGCTCGTCCTCAAGAAACCAAACTACACTCTATATAGACATGACCTTATTAAACAATTCTCCTAGCTCATCACACCAAGAATATTTAAAATAGAATAAGCACAAGAGTGTAATATCTTCACCTCAAGATTTGACTTACAAGTAGCACGCATTATTCACAACTCACTCACTTAATCTAACATAGAGGTCAATGATATTACCTTTCCTTCATAAATCAAGTGCCCTCACACAACAAAAGAGAGTAGTTCCACACACAATAAAATTTAAGCACAATTAGGAACTCAAGATAGAAAGAATTCACACTTTCAGAATAACATTCATATGACACAAGAGTTGCACCATAGGCTTGCCAGTAATGTACTACTCTACTAATCGAGCTCATTCAGTCTAGGATCAAGTAGGACTTTAATTGGTTGTAATGTAGGCTGCGGGACGGGTAGGATACATTTAGATATAAGAGTGACTACACCTCCCTAAGCACTTTAATACATACACTTTAACATTTAAAACCCCCCATACTTATGTCATTCCATAACTCCACCTTCATATCAATGTATATTAACTCCATGCTTCTTTAAGCACAATTACATCAAGAGTCACCACTATCAAGGAATATTTTTCACAGCAATACAACTATTTTTTTTCTTTTCTTTCCTTTTCAATTCAAGTGGCTCTTACTTAACAGTGCACCTTTCTCCTTATTTCATTAGTTCCACCAAAAAATCAAACCAACCACCCCACACTTTAACTTTTATAGAGTTCATAACAATTCAAGTTCTCATGATAGGTGAAAAGGTTCAAATAGACGGTTAATTCAAACAAATGGGTAAGGCTTGTAATGTGGTTGCCAAAGAAATAGGATTACAGGATCAAAGGGTTTAACTACATTACATAACAATTAGGTGGATAAACTATATATATTTGGCTCAACAAAGAAAAACTTATCACCTCCAAGACTGAACAAAATTACTATTTCGCTTTGCAAGCACACGGGGCAAGTTCTAGACATCAAATGTAATGCACAGAATAGCACACAAATCTCACACACACACGACACATAACTCACTTAGGATTGGATTCATCAAGACACTCTAGTCAAAGTAGTTAAGCAAAGTTAAGATTATACAATTTAAGGTACTTATACAAGAGTAAAAAACTGAGCCTAAGCATCACAACCAAAGTACTCACTATTCTCAAGGCATAACAAAGTCAAGAGATATTGCTTCAATTCAATTCATAGCACAATGGTTCCTACTCCTAAAAAATAAACTAACTACACCCGGTTCAAACAAAAACCCTTGAAAAAGAATCGCGGCACAAAGAGAACCCAAGGGTAATTGCTACACTGCCTACAAAGGAGATCTTTTTGTCCTTTTTTCTTAAGACTTAAATCCCTCAAGAAAACTGTCTCGGAGATCTATCGTCAGAAAATTTTCTGATTTTTTTTTTCGTTCGTTTTTTTTCCACATTAAAAAAAATTTAAGCTACCAAAATACTAGACAACAACGGAAACAAAATAAGAAGTTAACAACTTTCTATATCCTACTACTAGTTATCTAGAGAATTCTCCCACCCCACACTTAAAAGATTGCAGTGTCCCCATGTATACATAAAGCATAACAATAATGAGGGTAGACAAGAAACTCCCTGGAGATGAAAGCAGAACAAAAGGGATACTTAAACGTTGAAAATGTGCTCGAGAACACTGAAAAGGGGATAGTTGGCGAGGCCAGCATAAGGCAGGCGTTAGCCTGGTGAGGCCAGCCTAAATCAGGAATTATCCTGGCGACGCCAGGATTGGGGCCAGGTCCATTCCGAGTTTTGAAGCTTTATTTCGTCTCCTGGTTTGACTGAGACTTGACCTACACGTTTAGGTCTTTTCCTACACATATAAATAGACCCAAAAACGCCACTTTGAGGGGAGCTTTGCAACCGGAGGCAAGAACATAACGCGTGGCGGAGGCTTTAAACTATTTTTCTTCTCTTCTTTTCCTTTAGTCCCGTAGTTTATTAGTTCTAGAGTTTTGGGTGCTGCATGAACGTTGTAGTTCAAAGCTTGAATTGTTCTTATTAATTTATCATATTAGTATATTTATTCAATCTTGCGCTTAATTATTTGATTGCTTGATCAACAATTGAATACATCTACGAATCTAGGCTTGAACTCGGGAGAGGAAAATCTAGATTGCATATAAGATTGAGTAGATCAAGATCTCAAATCTTAGGGGGGGTGGATTTGTGGTTAGGATATGAATATACCTAATCGCCTTGCTTGGTTACTATACAGGAATTATTAATCTGTTCTTGGTAATTCTAATTCCATAGGAATATAGGCGTTAGGTTAGCTTGAATAGATGAGTAGTACTTCGGGAGAAGGCTACGAGTAATATTAACCCTATCAAACAATAAACCAAATAAATTAATTAGACGATTTAAGTAGAAGACTCGACGGGATTGTTAGCTAACCCATAACTCTCGAAATATTGGCTCCCATTGAATTCATGTCTAATTTTGCCAACTTTTTTCTTTAATTTCTTAGTTTTCTACTCTAGATTAGTTGTAGTTAATCAATCATACTTAATAAAATCGCTTGAATAGATTAATTGTCTTATTTTTATTTAGTAAATAGTTAATTACGAGTCCCTATGGTACGATATCTGGACTTACAATCCGATATCACTTGTCGACCACGTATACTTGCGTGTGCGGTTGGGAGCAACAAGTTTTTGGCGTCGTTGCCGGGGACTTTAAAATTAGTTATTCTGCTAGATTAGATTTTTACTTTTTGTCTATTCATGTTTTTAAATTTTTATCTTAGTTTAATATTTACTATCTTTGTTGATATGGAATCTTGGAATGATAATTGGTCGAATATTGGTTGTTCTTATTTTTGTGATACATGTCCATATTATGGAGGACCACACTTGTGGCAAAATTGTGAAGCTCAATCTGATGGGTGGAATATTTGTAATGTGTGTGGTTGTCAAGGTGGCAATTGGGATGGTTGTCGTAATTTTTATTATCCTTCTCAGAGCTCTTATTGTGATGTTTCTAATAATGTTTATGAGTTTGATAGGAGCAAGGAAGTGCAGGATATTGAAAGTGTAACTGTAACGACCCGACCGGATGTTTCATGAGATTAGCCCCGTTTTCCCCTAATTCAACTTTGTCCTATGTTATTTAGCCTATTCATGATGTGTTGGGTCTGTTGGTTCGGGTTCAGAGTGGTCGTGGTGAGAATGGAGACACTTAGTCTCTTAAAAGAGCTTAATAGTTGGAAAAGTCAACCTAGAGTTGACTTACATGTAAACGACCTCGGAATGTGAATTTTATAGTCGGATAGTTTCGTTAGGTGATTTGGGACTTAGGAGTGTGTTCAGAATGTGATTTGGAGGCCCGGAGTAGAATTAGGCTTGAATTGGCGAAATCGAGTTTTTGGCTATTTCCGATCGGTAATGGAAAATTAGCTATCGGGGTCGGAATGGAAATCCGTAAGTTGGAACAGGTTCGTAGGGTCATTTTGGATGTGTGTGCAAATATTCAGGTCAATCGGACGTGTTTTGGATGGTTTCGGCATCTTTGTCGATATTTAGAAGTTTCTAAGTTCATAGGCTTGAATCCGAAGTGAATTTGGTGTTTTGGCATTGTTTTGAGTGTTTCGAAGGCTCGACTAAGTTTGAATAGGGTTATGGTATGTGTTGGAATATTTGGTTGAGGTCCCGAGGGCCTCGGGTGTGTTTCGGGTGGTTAACAGATCAATTTTTGGACTTGGGTGATGGCAGATTTTGTTGGTGTTTGGGTGAAGGATTCTTTGGAGAAAGTGAAGCTAATTCAGGAAATGCTTCGCACAACACAGTCTAGACAGAAGAGTTACGCAGATCAAAAGGCGCGTGATGTATCATTTATGGAGGGAGAGAAGGTTCTGTTGAAAGTCTCGCCGATGAAGGGTATTATGAGGTTTGGGAAGAACGACCAGTTGAGCCCAAGGTTTATAGGTCCATTCGAGGTGTTGAGGCGAGTTGGGGAGGTTTCTTATGAGCTTGCTTTACCTCCCAGTTTATCAGGAGTTCATCTGGTCTTTCATGTGTCCATGCTTCAGAGATACCACGCCGACTTCTCTCACGTGATAGATTTCAGCACCTTTCAGTTAGATGAGAATTTGGACTACGAGGAGGAGACAAATGCTATTATTGATAGGCAGGATTGCCAGTTGATGTTCAAGAGAGTTTCTGCCGTAAAGGTCCAGTGGAGAGGCCAACCGGTTGAGGAGGCGATTTGGGAGTCCGAGGAGGACAAGCGAAGCAGATACCCACACCTATTCAGCACTTCAGGTATTATTCTAGACCCGTTCGAGGACGAACGTTGTTTAAGAGGTGGAGAATGTAACAATCCGACCGGTCGTTTTGTGTTCTAGGACCTCGTGCCCCTAAATGAGACTTCTTGTAGTTTCTTTTACAAATTTATGACTTCTGGGGACAGGTGGTTCAGGATTTGGAGGAGTTTGGAGTGGTATAGGAACACTTGGTTCCTTAAGGTGTGCCTTAAAAGGCCAAGTTTGACTTCGGTAAAAAACTTTAGTAAACAACCTCGGAATCAAGTTTCGACGGTTCCGGTAGGTTCGTATGATGATTTCGAACTTGAGCATATGTTCGAGACGGGTTTTGGATGACCCGAGAGCGTTTCGGAGCCAAATAGTGAAATTAGAGTTTCCATAAGTTCAAATTGAGGTTTCGAACGTGTTTTTATGTTATCGAGGTCCAAAACAGAATTCTGAGATCGGGAATAGTTCTGTTATGTCATTTATGACTTGCTCGCAAAATTTGGTGTCATTCCGAGTAGTATAGGTAGGTTCGGCGCATTGTTAGCGAATTCTAGAACTTGAAGTTCTTAAGTTCGGTCCAATAGGTTTTGGGGTGTGATTTTTAGATTTAGCATTGTTTCGGACGTTCTGAAGGCTCGAGCGAGTCCCTATTATGATTTAGGACTTGTTGGTATAATTTGACGGGGTCTCGGGTGGGCCCAGATGTCGTTCGGGCATCGAGCGAGGCAAAAAAAAAACCAGCAGCAAATGACTGCCGGTGCACCAGATCTGGTGCGACCGCACCTGCGGTGGCCTAGCCACAAGTGCGAGACCGCTTCTGCGGTCCCCTGTCTCGCAGGTGCGACCCCCAGGTGAGGATGCCAGGTTCCGCAGGTGCAGATTATTTTCCGTAGATGCGTAGCCGCGGATGCGGTCTACGCTCCGCAGGTGCAAACCCAGGCCCCCTTTCCCATTTCCGCAGATGCGAGATCGCAGGTGCGGTCCTCGAGCCGCAGGTGCGAAAAACCTGTAGGCAGTGAGGTTGTTTTAAAACATGGGAATTCACCATTTCTGATCATTTTCACTTCATCTTGGGCAATTTTAGAGCATGCAAAAGAGACAAACAACCTAGCTACTGTAAGGTAAGTAATTCCTACCCTAAATTTAGTTTAATGCTTGAATTCTTAAGTAGATTACCTTAATTAGTAAAAATCATGGGTTAGGGTGAAAACTTAGGTTTTAATAGAAATGAGAGAATTACTAAAGAATTAGTTATGAAATCATACAAAAACTATATAATGTTGATCCTTAGGCTATTGTTGAGTGTTTCCTTTGAAAATTTCCGGAATCCGAGCATGTGGGCCTGGGGGTGTATTTTGGGATTTTTCAATTTAGGTTGAAATAATCATTTAAGTAGAGGAATTTCATACTTTTGAGTATAGATTAATTTATTTATGCAATATTTGATTAGTTTCGAGCCTTGGAAGACGAATTTAGAGTTTCGGGCGCGTTCTTGATCTGGAAGGTAGACTTGACACGAGGTGGGTCTCCTTTCTAACCTTGTAAGGGGGAATTGTCCCCATAGGTAAATATAAATGATTGCATGTCTTTAATTTTCACGACCCCAAATCCTAACAGGTCGTTATGGCGCCTATCGTGAAACTAGGCTAGCCAACCATCACATAACTACTCATTTGTTTTAGTATATATTCTCAAAAATCAATAATAAATAGCAAACAAAGTATAAAATAATTTCTTTAAGTCTTTACGCCCCAATAATAATCTAACACTCTAAACAATTCTCCCAAGACTGGAGTCAACCGAACACGAGCATTTAAGAAATAACTAACTCTGCTAATGTCTTAAGCAATGTCCATGAAATAAATAATAATACTAATAAAGGAAGGGAAATGGAGAAGTTGCGGACGCTGGACAGCTACCTCGAAATCCTGTAAGTTGTTGATAACGAACTCGGACGACTACTGCTCCGAACCAGTACCTGGATCTGCCACACAGAGGTGCATGGAGTAATGATGAGTACGTCAACTCAGTAGTAATGAAAATAAATCACAGTCTGAAATATATGAAACACACAGCACAAATACCAATCCACAAAACAGTAAAACATCAAGTCTCAATACAATATACTTAAGTTCGTAACCCAATTTCCAGAAAATCCTTTGAAACAAGTATATTTTTCCAATATTTCTCAATAAAACTCTCAGTAATATCAGTTTGAAATATGAAGTGAATCATAGTCAAAACTCAGTAAATATCATCATAAAACTACCCATCGGGCCATAATCATCACTCATAACAATTTTCCTCAGCACCTCACCATCACTCAGTATCAGCCCCGCGGGCAACCTCACTGTCACTCATGCCTCCCAATCACTCATCACTGGGCACTCGCACTCAGTAGGTACCTGCGCTCACTGGGGGTGTGTACAGACTCCGAAGGGGCTCCTACAACCCAAGCGCTATAAACAATCCAAATCATGACATCAATCACTCTCAGGCACTCGGTCTCTCTCGTATCATAACATCCTCACAATATTGGCCCTCGACCTCACTCAGTCAGACACTCTCAACATGTCACTCGGGCCATAAATAAATAGGGTTCTCGACCCAAAACAGTATTTTATTTCAAAATATAGTAATATCATCAAATAGGAGTGCCAACAATTTCACAAGAAAGACTGAGTGTAAAATCATAGTTTCAAAGTGAGGAATATCAGTAAAATAGCCCCCAAGGGGTTAAACAGATCGGCACTAGGCCCCAAACATGTCTTACAGCCCAATTATATCAAATCATAGTAGAACTATAGAGAATAAGCTTTAAAAGCAGTTTCACAACTCAATAGTTGACTAAAAAGGTACATTTGTTTCCAAATTTCCAATTCGTGCACGCCACACACTCGTCATACAGTGTGTGCGTGACTCCAAATCTGTGAAAGGATGCAAAGTCCGGGGTTTCATACCCTCAGGATAGGATTTAAAGATATTACTTACCTCAAACTAGCCCGAAAAGCTACTCTGCAACCTGCTTGCCTCTCGAATACACTTCCGAGTGCTCCAAATTTACCAAGATCAGATTTTTATCATCAAATTATGCTAAGGGAATGAATTCCAATTGAAAAATACCGATTTTAGCACAAAACCGAAATTAGCCAAAAATCGACACCTAGGCCCGCATCTCGAAACCCCAATTTGCCCTTCGCGAACGCACCTTCCTGGTCGCGAACGCGGTCGCTTACCTGACTTGACCTCCACGAACGCGGTCAACCTTCTGCGAAGGGCCACACCATCGCGATCGCACCCTAGGCCCCGCGAACGCGTAGACCAATGGGCCTGGGGTCCCTCAACGCTAATACACTACGCGAACGCACCCTTACTCCTGCGTTCGCGATGCCCAGACTTCTCACCCTCCGCGTTCTCACCTCCACCTTCGCGAACGCACAGAAGAAACTGCCCCATCTCCCAACTTCCCCTATGCGAACGCGGACCCCCCTCCGCGAATGCATAGGGTAAAATTTCTCTGTAGCAACACCAAAAAAATAGCAAAAGTTCCAAACAAGAAATGATCCGTTAACCATCTGAAATCAACCCCGAGCCCCTCGGGACCCCAACCTAAGCTACCAACATATCCCATAACATCATTCAAACTTAGTTGCACTCTCAAAATACTAAATATAACCTCAAAACACCAAAATCACATCGGATTCAAGCCTAAGAACTTTGAAATTTCTAAAATCCCCCAACGATGCTGAAACTATCCAAACAAACATTGACCTGAAATTTTGCAGACATATCCAAAATGACATTACAAACCTGTTCCAACTTCTGAAATTCCATTCCGACCCCGATAGCCTATTTTCCACTGCCGACCGAAAATCACCAAAAACTAACTTTCACCAATTCAAGCCTAATTCTATACTGGACATCGCAAAAATATTCCGAACACACTCCTAAGTCCCAAATCACCTAACAAAGCTATCTGAACCATAAAATCCTCATTCTGAGGTCGTTTACCAACAAGTCAACTCTCAGTTGGCATTTCTCACTTTAAGGCTATTTTTAAGGACTAATGACTAAATTCTCGCTACAGCCATTCCGATTCCGGGCCTACCAACTCTAACACATCATAAACAATATAACCAACCTATGACAAGTAAATGACAGTAATTATAATGCAGATTCTACATAACGACCGACCGGGTCGTTACATTAATTGCGGGGGTTACGCACGCACGAAGTGACAGGAGTCCATGCGTAGCTACTATTATGTATGTCGGGTAGTTTTAGGATTCACAAGCATGCTTTATATTCCTTACCCGTAATCTTAAATGTATTTTAGGTTGCCTAATATCCTTGAATTATTAAGTGTACATCTAGGAAGTTACATGCTAGAATTTATATTATTGAATCCATTTCTGTAAGTATATTCTCTACCAAATTCCTGATTTCCTGCCAATTATGTGTATGTATACGGGTACCCGCATCGCATTTATGATTTGCAAGCGGGGTAGCCCTACTATTATACTAACCGCGTCTCATGTTTGATTCACGAGAGGTGTAATAGATGCATCTATGGTTCGAGCCGTTCGACCCTTCGGCAGTGCATATTTATTTTCGCGTTGTATCGGCCGTACGTTCACGGCATGTCATGTGTTTGTAAATTGTTTGGGTGTTATGTGAATGTGTGTCTGTTGAATATCATGAAAAGGAAAACTAGGTCATTTATATGCTAGAGAACTTGACACGTAAAGATAGTTGTAAATGTTATTTGATGCTCATGTCTTCATTATTATTCATGACTGTTATTCCTGATTAGACTTACATTTAAATTATATTATTTAGACCCTAGTAAGTATCACGTCAACTTCTCAACACTACTTCTTCGAGATTAGACGGTATACTCACTGAGTACATATTTTTATTACTCATGCTACGCTTCTGTACTTAATTGTACAGGTCCTGAGGAAGGTGCATCTGGGTATCAGTCCGGAGCTCGTCCCTGACTTGTACTTGGTTTGGATTTCTCGGTGAGCTGCTTTTCTTGACGTCCTCTAACAGCACCTTGGAGTTTTCTTTCTTTTGTTGTTATAAATGTCTATATTTTTCCTTAGACAGTAGGGAAAACTTGTATTCTTTTGGATTCTCATTTTACTAGATGCCTGTAAACGTGTGACACTAGTTCCTGGCACACACGTAGTAGACATTATATTTTTGGGTTGTAAATGTAAATTATGACTTTTACGGCTATTTCTGTTTAAAATGGCCCAAGTTGTCTATTTTACTTAATGTCTCAAATTTGAATTTAGTAAGTGACGAAAAGTTTTTTAGTAAATTGAATGAAACTCTCTAGTAAATTGATGTTGGCTTGCCTGACTTCGGTGTTGGGTGCCATCGCGACCTGATTTAGGATTTGGGTCGTGACAGCAATCACGTGAGAGAGTGGCCTTTGAGTGGGCAATTAAGGTAAGATTTTGATAAATTTGATATGGGTAGACTCGTGAGAGAATAAGGATTCTAGTTTTGTGATTTTTATCAAATTTCGAGACGTGGGCCCGGGGTTCGGGTTTGGCAAATTTCGGGATTTTGGATAAATTTTGATAATTTTCGAATAGGTTTTGTTCCTTAGCATATATTGATGGTATAAATCTGATTTTTGGTAGATTTGGAGCACTCGAAGGCTGAGTCTAGAGGCAAAGGTACTGTGGGCTAGGATTTTTGCCGATTTTGAGGTAAGTAACGTTTCCAAATTTTGTATTGAGGGTTCGAGACCCCGAACTATATGATATATGACTATAATTGAGGTGACGCACATGCCAAGTGACGGGCATGCGCGTGTGCACCGAGTAATTTGTGGCCTGGCTCATCCCATGGCACCGTCTAGTAGCTATTACAGATTGATATCCACACTTCTATTAATGTGGTAAATGTGAATATGTTAGAAATCATGTTATGAATAAATGCTAAGGCTTCACGTCGAAAATGCTGAGACCCGAGTGGTCGTATATTACTGTCTCATTTTGTGATTATTTGATTTCATATGCTCAGTCCTGTCATAGCATATCATTTCATGCCTTAGTCTCAGTAATTGTTAATTATATGCATATTTATCATTGTTTCGGGCTATTTTTGTGCATATGTGATCCATGTGAGCGAGACTGGAGAGTAATGACTGAGTAAGGTCGAGAGCCTGTTATTGAGACAGTTATGAGATCGGACTGCACACCGCAACGATACTCAAATCATGCCTTCGTTAGCTTGATATAGTGCTTGGGCTTATAAGAGCCCCTCCGGAGTCTTTCCACCCCTAGTGAGCGCATTGATATTGAGGGATGGATCTTCCCTGGACATGGACCTTGTCCAAATTTGATGTTATGTGAGGGATGGATCATCCCTGGACATGGATCTTGTATGAGTGTTGTATTCCGGAGATGGATCTTCTCTGTGGGGTTGGATTGGCCGTTTCCTAAGTACTGAGTGCTTACGGTCACCAATGATTATGTACATTCCGGGATGGACCTTCCCTGGGCTTGAGAGCTATATACGGTACTGAGTGGACTTCTATGTGAGGGTTGTGAGAATTGTGTGCATTTCCACAATGGTTTCATATATTATATACTGGCATGTATAGTACACTGGGCATACTTGGCATATTTTTTTCACTTTCTTATAAACTATTAGCATGTCAAATTTCTGTACGATGTTTATTATAAATTTTGAGGCTTAGTCCGTCATTACCTCTCAACCCATAGTTTGGGTTCGTTACTTCTGAGTTGGTGTACTCACGTTATCCCCTGCACCTTGTGTGCAAATCCAGGTACATCAGGACCCGGTAGTGGTTGCTGAGCAGCTGTCAGAGTTTCTTCGGAGTCGTCGAGGTAGCAGTTGGCGATCGCGACCTCGTCTTCTCCTTCCTTATCTTCCTGTTGCACTTTCATTATTTACAAACTATGTTTTCTACTTTTATATTCTGACATTTTTTGTTATAGTAGCTCGTGGATTGGTGACACCAGATCTGAGGTGGATTTTGTATTTGTTTTAATGATGGTAGACATTCAAATGGATTATTATCAATATGTTGCTTCTAAATTTATAAATTTTCTGAAAAATAAACTTGGATTAAACGAATTGTGTGGCTTGCCTGATTCCACGACAGGCTCCATCACGACTAAGTGTTTGGGGTCGTGACAAGTTGGTATCAGGGCTCTAGGTTAGATAGGTCTCACCAGTCATGAGCAGGTTCAGTAGAGTCTTGCGGATCGGTACGGAGACGTTTGTACTTATCTTCGAGAGGCTACAGAACCCTTAGGAAAAATCTCACATTCTTGAATTCTGTCGTGCGAACATGTTTATTTCTGGAACTAAACTTCTGTTGTTTTCACTCTCTCACAGATGGTGAGGTCTCATGCTACCGATCGAGGTGATCAGACACCAGCTGGACCAGCGAGAGGTCGAGGCCGTGGTAGAGGGCAGGGTGCAGCCCGTGCAGCAGTCGGGGCAGTGGACCCTCCTACAATTCAGGATCAGGTCCCTGCCGTTGATTAGATTCTGACTATGTGCACCAGTCTTGCACAAGGAGTCGCTATGTCTACTATTGTTGCTACTTCTCAGGCCAGGGGAGGCACTCAGACTCCAACAGCCCGGACACCTGAGCAGTTTACCAGGGGCTTCAGACACCGGTGGGCAGCTCCAGTCCAGCCGGCTGTCCCAGCCTAGGATTTAGTGGTCCCTACTTTGGCATATGATGAGTAGCTCAGGTTGGAAAGATTTAGTAGACTCCATCCTCCGACTCTTAGTGGTACTTAGGGCGAGGATGCCCAGGGCTTCTTAGACAAGTGTCAGAGTATTCTTCGCACAACAGGGATATTAGAGGCTAGTAGGGTTCCTTTTACTACCTTTCAGTTCTCAGGAGCTGCACTTGCTTAGTGGGAGGTCTATGAGAGGCGTAGACCTATTGATGCAGCGCCCCTTACCTAGCATCAGTTCTCCATTCTATTATTGGAGAAATATGTACCGCAGTCCCGCAGGGAGGAGATGCGCAATGAGTTCGAGCAGTTGCGTCAGGCGGACATGACCGTGATGCAGTATGAGATGAGGTTCTCCGAGTTAGCCCGTCATGCTATTTGGATAGTTCCCACAAATAGGGAGAGGATCAGGAGGTTCGTTGATGGCCTCACTTATCAGCTTCGAATTTTTCTAACCAGGGAGAGGGTATCTGGCGCTTCTTTTGAGGAGGTAGTTGACATAGCCAGAGAGATTGAGTCAGTTCGCCGCTAGGAGCAAGTAGAGAGAGAGGCCAATAGGCCTCGAGGATCTGGTAGTTTTGGTGGTGTTCATTAAGGAGGTCAGTCTCAGCAGTACAGAGGCCGTTCCTTTAGGCCTCCTTAGCCACTCCGCTCAGCCTATAGCGGTGCATCATCAGGGCATGGCCCCCGCAGCTCTCATCCAGGCCATTCCTCATTCAGTGCCCTTCCCACCAAGAGTTCATCTCGGCCACCATCAGCTCAGGGTTTCTCGGTGCATGGTACTTCTAGTGGTTATTCTTGTTCTAGGGGTTCCCTTCAGTCCCCACCGTCATTTGCTGAGAGAGGTTGCTTTGAATGTGGTGATCCGGGTCATATCAAGAGGTATTGTCACAGTCTTTCGGGTGTTTCATTCTAGCAGAAGAGCCATCCTTCAGCTTCAGCACTAGTTACTACACCACCCGCCCAAGCAGCTAGGGGTGGGGGTCAGTCAGCTAGAGGTCGCCCTAGAGGGGGAGGTTGATCAGGTGGAGATCAGGCTTGTTTCTATGCACTCCTAGCCACACCAGATGCTATGGCCTCAGATGGAGTGATTACAAGTATTTTCTCAGTCTTTAACTGAGATGCTTTGGTCTTATTTGATCCTGGTTCCACGTATTCTAATGTTTCATCATACTTTGCCCATTTTCTGGATATGCCCCGTGAATCCTTAGTTATGTCTGTTAATATGTCGACTCCGGTGGGCGATACTATTATTGTTGACTGAGTGTACTGGTCTTGTGTGATATCTATTAGGGGTCTGGAGACCCGAGTGGATATGTTATTACTTAGCATGATCGACTTTGATGTGATATTGGGCATGGACTGGTTATCTCTGTGTCATGCAGTTCTTGATTGTCACGCTAAGACTATGACCTTAGCGATGCCCAGATTTCCAAGGGTTGAGTGGAGAGGTTCTGTTGAGTATCTGCCTAGTAGGGTGATTTCTTACCTAAAGGCCCAACGTATAGTGGAGAAAGGTTGTTTGTCATATTTGGCCTTTGTGAGGGATGTCAGTATTGGGACTCTCATTATTGTTTCTGTTCCCGTGGTCCGTGATTCTCTAGACGTGTTTCTTGCTGACCTGCCAAGCATGCCACCTGACAGGGATATTGATTTTGGTATTGATTTGGTGCCAGGCACTCAGTCTATCTCTATCCCACTGTATCATATGGCACCGGCAGAGTTGAAGGAATTGAAAGAGCACCTTCAGGAACTCCTAAATAAGGGGTTCATTCGGCCTAGTGTGTCACCTTGGGGTTCACCGGTGTTGTTTGTAAAGAAGAAAGATGGTTCCATGAGAATGTGTATTGACTACAGGCAGTTGAACAAGGTTACAGTCAAGAATAAGTATCCTTTGCCTCACATTGATTATTCATTTGACCAGCTTCAGGGAGCCAGAGTGTTCTCGAAGATTGACTTAAGATCAAGGTATCATCAGCTGAAGATTCGGGATTCTGATATTCGTCAGACGGATTTCAGGACTCGTTATGGTCACTATGAGTTTATGGTGATGTCTTTTGGGTTGACCAATGCCCCAGCAGCGTTCATGCATTTGATAAACAACATGTTTCATCCATACTTGGATTCCTTTGTTATTGTGCTCATTGATGACATCTTGCTATATTCTCCTAGCTAGGAGGAGCACGCTCAGCATTTGAGAGTTGTTTTGCAGAGACTGAGGGAGGAAACTTTATGCAAAGTTCTCCAAGTGTGAGTTTTAGCTTGGCTTAGTAGCTTTCTTG
Organism: Nicotiana undulata; assembly: GCA_005239495.1. NCBI lineage: Eukaryota > Viridiplantae > Streptophyta > Magnoliopsida > Solanales > Solanaceae > Nicotiana > Nicotiana undulata. Next base: position 62,829 of record ML282552.1, on the reverse strand, counting down.
GGGAACGTGGTGTCCAGTGAGGGTATTCAGGTTGATACGAAGAAGATAGAGGCGGTGTAGAGTTGGCCTAGACCATCCTCAACTATAGAGATTAGGAGCTTCCTTGGTTTGTCGGGATACTACCGTCGCTTTGTGGAGGGGTTTTCTTCTATCACTTCGCCTTTGACAAATTGACCCAGAAGGGTGCTCCATTCAGGTAGTCGAACGAGTGTGAAGAGATCTTTCAGAAGCTCAAGACTGCATTGACCTCAGCTCCAGTATTAGTATTTCCATCAGCTTCAGGTTCTTATACAGTATATTATGATGCCTTGAGGATAGACATTGGTTGTGTTTTGATGCAAGAGGGTAGGGTGATTGCCTACGCCTCGCACCAGTTGAAGACTCACGAGAAGAATTATCTTGTACATGATCTCGAGCTAGAAGCCATTATTAACGCCTTGAAGATTTGGCATCATTATTTGTATGGGGTGCATTGTGAGGTTTTCACTAATCATCGTAGTCTGCAACATGTGTTTAAGAAGAAGGATCTGAATTTGAGTTAGAGGAGATGGTTAGAGCTTCTCAAGGACTATGATATCACTATTCTATACCATCCGAGGAAGGCCAATGTAGTGGCCGATGCTTTGAGCCGCAGAGCAGAGAGTTTGGGGAGTCTAGCATATCTCCTAGCAGCAGAGAGACCATTAGCACTTGATGTTCAGGCCTTAGAAGGTCAGTTTGTGAGATTGGAGTTATCAGAGCCTCACCGGGTGTTGGCTAGTGTAGCTTCCAGGTCTTCTCTTTATGACCAGATTAGAGAGCGCCAGTATGATGACCCACACTTGGACAGGGTCCGGCGAGGTGATGCTAGGGATGTAGTGATTGGTGATGATGGGGTTATGAGGATGCAGGGTCGGATTTGTGTGACCAATGTGGATGGGCTTCGAGAGATGATTCTAGCAGAGGCCCATAGCTCGCAGTATTCTATCCATCTGGGTGACGTGAATATGTATAAGGATCTGAGATAGAATTATTGGTGGAGGCGGATGAGGAAGGATATTTTTGAGTTTGTAGCTCGGTGTCTCAACTGTCAGTAGGTCAAGTATGAGCACCATAGACTAGGTGGGTTACATTAGAGGTTGGATATTCCGGAGTGGAAGTGGGAGCGGATCACCATGTACTTTGTAGTTGGGTTCCGGCTGACTTCGAGGAAGTTTGATGCTATATGGGTTATTGTGGATCGACTGACCAAGTTCGCGCACTTCATTCATGTTGGTACTACTTATTCTTCGGAGCGGTTAGCTGAGATTTACATTCGGGAGATTTTCCGGTTGCATGGTGTCCCAGTTTCTATCATTTCTAACAGAGGTACTCAGTTCACATCTCAGTTTTGGAGGGCCGTGCAGAGAAAGCTGGGTACTCAGGTCGAGTTGAGCACAGCATTTCATCCTCAGACTAACGGTCAGTTAGAGTGCACTATTTAAATTTTTGAGGACTTGTTGAGTGCCTGTGTCATTGATTTTGGGGGTTCATGGGACCAGTTTCTGCCACTTGTAGAGTTTGCATATAATAATAGTTATCAATCGAGTATCCAGATTGATCTATATGAGACTTTATATGGTAAGAGGTGTAGATATCCGGTTGGTTGGTTTGAGTCGGGTGAGGCTAGGCTATTAGGCACAGAGTTGGTTCAGGATGCGTTGGATAAGGTAAAGTTGATTCAGGAGCGGCTTCGCACGACGCAGTCTAGGCAGAATAGTTATGCAGATCGAAAGGTCTGGGATGTGTCTTTCTTAGTTGGGGAGAAGGTACTGCTGAAGGTGTCACCCATGATGGGTGTTATGCGGTTTGGGAAGATGGGCAAGTTGAGTCCCAGGTTCATTGGTCCTTTTGAGGTACTTCAGAGGGTTGGAGAGGTGTCTTATAGACTTGCCTTGCCACCCAGCTTATCTAGTGTTCATCCGGTGTTTCATGTTTTTATGCTCCGGAAGTATGTTGGTAACCCGTCTCATGTTTTGGACTTCGACACGATTCATCTTGAGGGAGATATGTCATACGAGGTAGAGCCAGTGGCTATTTTGGGTCGACATGTCAAAAGGTTGAGGTCTAAGGATATAACTTCAGTAAAGGTGCAGTGGAGAAGGCAGCCGGTGGAGGAGGCCACCCGGGAGACCGAGCGAGAGATGCGGAGCAGATATCCTCACTTATTTGAGACTCCAGGTATGTTTCTAGACCCATTCGATGAAGAACGTTTGTTTAAGAGGGGGAGAATGTAACGACCAGGCCGGTCGTTTTGTGAGATTAGCCCCGTTTCCCCTGTTTCAGCTTTCTCCTATGTTATTAGCCTATTCATGATGTCTTAGGCCGGTTGGTTCGGGTTCGGAGTGGTCGTGGTGAGAATGGAGACACTTAGTCTCTTAAATGAGTTTAATAGTTGGAAAAGTCAACCGAGAGTTGACTTATAGGTAAACGACCTCAAAATGTGGATTTTATAGCTCGGATAACTTCGTTAGTTTATTTGGGACTTAGGAGTGTGTTAGGTATGTGATTTAAAGGTCCAGAGTAGAATTTGGATTGAATTGGCGAAATCGAGTTTGTGGATATTTCCGATCGGCAGTAGAAAGTTATCTATCGGGGTCAGAATGGAATTCCGGAAGATGGAACAGGTTTTTAGGGTCATTTATGATGTGTATGCAAATTTTCAGGTCAATCAGACGTGTTTTAGATGGTTTCGGCATCTTTGGCGATATTTAGAAGTTTCTAAGTTCATAGGCTTGAATACGAGGTGAATTTGGTGTTTTGGCATTGTTTTGAGTGTTTCGAAGGCTCGACTAAGTTTGAATAGGGTTATGGGATGTGTTGGCATGTTTGGTTGAGGTCCCGAGGGCCTCGGGTGTGTTTCGCGTGGTTAACAGATCACTTTTTGGACTTGGGTGATGGCAGATTTTGCTTGTGTTCGGGTTCTAGTTTTTTTCTACGCGATCGCGTAGGCTTAGCGGAGGGGGCTGGGTGAGTTATGCTATGCGATCGCAGAAGGGAGTATGCGATCGCCTGAGAGAGTAGACTTTGAGTTTCGCGAACGCGTGGCCTGGTTCGTGATCGCGTTGAAGGAAGGGAGCGAGTGAGGCTGAGATGGTTACGCTTCGTGATCGCGTGAAGAGGTATGCGAATGCGTGGGGTTGAGTCTCACTGCATCGCGATCGCATGTGGCTGTCTGCGATCACGTAGGGCAAGCTTTGGGCAGTGATATTTTTGTTCTTCGCGATCACGTGGGTATTTCCGCGATCGCAATGAATAAAATACCTGGGCAGAAACTTTAAGTTCAAAAACGAGGGTTTTGTCCATATTTTCAAAAACCCATTAGAGAGCTCGGGAGAAGGTGAAATTTGAAGGGATTTTCAGTGGAGTTCTTGGGGTAAGTATTCTTCAATCATATTTAGGTTAATTCCATGATTTAGTCTTGATTTTCATCATTTAATTTGAGGAATTTGAGTGAAAATTGGGAAAAACTGGGAAGAAATTTTGAGAATTTATTTTGGCGATATGAGTGGGCAATTGAGGTCGGATTTTGATTAATTTGATATGGGTAGACTCGTGAGGGAATAAGTCTGCTAGTTTTGTGATTTTTATCGAATTTCGAGACATGGGCTCGGGGGTCGAGTTTGGCCAATTTCGGGAATTTTGGTAAATTTTGATAATTTTCAAACGGGTTTTATGCCTTAGCATATATTGATGGTATAAATCTGATTATTTGTAGATTTGGAGCACTCGAAGGCCGAGTCTAGAGGCAAAGGCACTGTGGGCTAGGATTTTAGACGGTTTTGAGGTAAGTAATGTTTCCAAACTTGGTTTTGAGGGTTCGAAACCCCAAACTATATGATATATGACTATAATTGAGGTGATACACATGCCAAGTGACGGTCGTGCGGGCGTGCACCGAGTAATTTGTGGACTGGATCATCCCATGGCACCGTCTAGTATCTATTACAGATTGATATCCGTACTTCTATTAATGTGGTAAATGTGAATATGTTAGAAATCATGTTATGTATAAATGCTAAGGCTCCACGCTAAAAATTCTGAGACCCGAGTGGTCGTATATTACTGTCTCATTTTGTGATTATTTGATATCATATACTCAGTCCTGTCATAGCATATCATTTCATGCCTCAGTCTCAGTAATTGTTAATTATATGCATATTTATCATTGTTTCGGGCTATTTTTGTGCATATCTGATCCATGTGAGCGAGACTGGAGAGTAATGACTGAGTAAGGTTGAGAGCCTGTTATTGAGACAGTTATGAGATTGGACTGCACACTGCAACGATACTCGGATCATGCCTTCGTTAGCTTGATATAGCGCTTGGGCTTATAAGAGCCCCTCCGGAGTCTTACACCCCTAGTGAGCGCATTGATATTGAGGGATGGATCTTCCCTGGACATGGACCTTGTCCAAATTTGATGTTATGTGAGGGATGGATCATCCCTGGACATGGATCTTGTACGAGTGTTGTATTCCGGAGATGGATCTTCTCCGTGGGTCTAGATTGGCCTTTTCCTCAGTACTGAGTGACTACGGTCACCGATGATTATGTACATTCCGGGATGGACATTCCTTGGACTTGAGAGCCATATACGGTACTGAGTGGACTTTTATGTGAGGGTTGTGAGCACAATGTGCATTTCCACAATGGTTTCATATGTTATATACTGGCATGTAGAGTACACTGGGTATACTTGTCATATTCTTTTCACTTTCTTAAGAACTGTTAGCATGTCAAATTTCTTTACGCTGTTTATTATAAATTCTGAGGCTAGTCCATCATTACCTCTCAACCCATAGTTTGCGTGACCCCCTGCATCTTGTGTGCAAATCCAGGTACATCAGGACCCGGTAGTGGTTGCTGAGCAGCTGTAAGAGTTTCTTCGGAATTGTCGAGGTAGCAATTGGCGATCGCGACCTCGTCTTCTCTTTCTTTATCTTCCTGTTGCACTTTCATTATTTACAAACTATGTTGTCTACCTTTATATTCTGACATTTTTATGTTATAGTAGCTCGTGGATTGGTGACACCAGATCTGGGGTGGATTTTGAATTTGTTTTAATGATGTTAGACATTCAAATTGATTATTATCAATATTTTGCTTCTAAATTTATAAACTTTCTGAAAAATAAACTTGGATTAAACGAAATGTGTGGCTTGCCTGATTCCACGACAGGCGCCATCACGACTAAGTATTTGGGGTCGTGACAATAACTCGTATAAATGACATGATGAGGCAAGCGGACGAGAAAAACAACAAGATGAAAAGGCAAATAGCCGAGCAACAAGATGAAAATAAAAAGGCTATGCAAAGGATTAATGCGACACTCATGAGAATAAGGTCGGGAGGAGGAAGTGGCTGAAGAGAGCAAGTTCCCACCAAAAGATAATTTAGAAGAAGCATATATAGTAAGCTAATATTGGATAGAGGAACAAGATCAACTGCAAAAATCTCATGAGTTTATCTGTGATGGTCTTTCAAATATGACAGAACAACTGGTAGACGAAAGAACTGAGCTCAGGAAAGAGATAGACCAATTTGGCTCAGATATCCATGACCTGCAGGCTCAATTGAAAAAAACGGTTGAGGCGTCTGATGCCCTACAACCAATTTTTATGGATACTTGCCAGCTTGTGGAGCGTAAAGAGGAGTTCCAACTATTCGACCAAAATATTATGAATGATGTCAAGGTTGATGAAGAGTGCAAAATAGAGGATGTCAAAAATAATGCAATTTTGGAGTTGGAGCGTATGGGACCTCATTCTAAACACTTTTCAACATTGTGTTTGGTTGGTGGCATGGAAATTCATCCATTAGAGCATATGGGGAGTCAATGGATGAGGAACAAAGTGCTTATATCCTGAAATTAGCCATACCAAGGAGACAAAACGACATCCCTCACTTAAGGGCCAAGAAGTGCAAGATGCAATACCTATTGCTTGGTTCCTTTGTTTTTACACCACCGCCCCAGGAACATGATAGGAAAATTGATGCAAAAATGGAGAAATTCATATCCTCAAAATGGAAGGAAAAGTGGAGAATGTGATGGCGTTGTGATGCGACGTTAAATCAGGCACTTGTTGGGAGGCTACCCATATTTATTGCTTTCCTTTATTTCTATTTTTTTCTTCTTATTGTTGTTGTAGTATATGTTTTTATTATGTAGAATTATAAGAATAGGAGGAAAAGTCATTGGAAGAGTGCAAAAGCGAGCTTGATGGTGAGAACTAAGTGCGGGGTGTCACACAAAAGACTATGCACGGGGGAAGTCTAAGTACCCGTGAGCCGCTATTGCTTCGGCCTTTGGCTTTTCATGGAGTTTCATGTCCACCATTGTTATTGTTTTTCTTTATTTGTGCATTGGGGACACTGCACTCTTTTAAGTGTGGGGTGAAAGAATTCTCTAGATAATTAGTAGTGGATGTAGAAATTTTGTTAATTTTTTTGATAGTTGTGTAGTATTTTAAAATAAAATAAAAAAAATTAAAATAGAAACAAAAAAGCAAAGGGGTAAGAAAATGAAAAAAGTAGAAAACTTGACTTCTCCCGACGATGGATCCCATTCGACAGGTTTCTTGAGGGATTTAAGATGGAAAAAAAGATTTTCTTTTGTTAGGTAGTGTAATAATTCCCTCTTGGTTTTTCTTTGATACGCGGTTCTTTTCCAAGGGTTTTGTTTCAACCGGGTGTAGTTAGTTTTATTTTTTTTAGGAGAGGAGCCATTATGATGTTAATTGAATTGAAGCAATATCTCTTGACTTTGTTATGTCTTGAGAATAGTGAGTACTTTAGTTGTGACGCTTAGGATCAGTTTTTGACTCTTTTATAAGTACCTTAAATTCTATAATCGTAAATGTGCTTAACTGTTTTGACTAGAGTGTCTTGATGAGTCCAATCCTGAGTGAGTTATGTGTCATATGTGCGTGAGGTTTGTATGCTATTATGTGCATTGCATTTGATGTCTAGAACTTTCCCCGTGTGTTTACAAAGCGAAATAGAAGTTTTGTTCAGTCTTGGAAGTGATATAGGCGTTTCTTTGTTGAGCCAGATATATATATATATATATATATATATATATATCTGGCTCAACAAAGAAACGCCTATATCACTTCCAAGACTGAACAAAACTTCTATTTCGCTTTGTAAACACACGGGGAAAGTTCTAGACATCAAATGCAATGCACATAATAGCATACAAACCTCACGCACATATGACACATAACTCACTCAGGATTGGACTCATCAAGACACTCTAGTCAAAACAGTTAAGCACATTTACGATTATAGAATTTAAGGTACTTATAAAAGAGTCAAAAACTGATCCTAAGCGTCACAACTAAAGTACTCACTATTCTCAAGACATAACAAAGTCAAGNATATATATATATATATATATATATATATATATATATATATATATATATATATATATTACCCGCTTAATTATTATGTATCGTAGTTAACCCCGTTGAGCCTGTAATCATGTTTCTTTGGCAACTTTATTACAAGCCTTACCCA
>ML282552.1:37787-50287 GCA_005239495.1 Nicotiana undulata | reverse complement strand
AAATCAAGTTCAGACCAGAAGCAATGGAGCATTTCAAGTTGAATAAGCATATAAGGACAACAACAATCATAATAAAGTACTTGATCATCGCCCACCTATACCACAATAAGTAGCAAGGAAGGGGTCGAAGAAGGTTTTAGCCGAACGGGTCAGGATCGATTTCCACATGGAGCTATGTAAATGGGAGTTGAGTGTCTAATTGACCTAATGGTGTTTCATGTTATTAATTACACTTCTCATCATAAAGGTTTGTCATTATACTAAGGTTTAACTAAAAAGACTATTATCTAGCTAGCTATGATCTTTTTGTGGATTTTCTCAATTAATAAAAAGCACTAGGATTGCAACTTACTCCTAGGCGAGTGACCAATGGGGTCTAAAATCAAGGATAAGCTTGTGAATTGTGGGTGAATTACATAACCTCATGCTAAGTTTCTCACCCAATACCTCTCGGTAATTTGGGTGACTTTGCCTAAATTGGCCTTCTCAAGCACAATTGGGTGTTTCAACAAATCAAATGAAATGGCTCAAGTCGGGTGTAGCTATCTCTAGCATCCACCCTTTTACTGGGGCTATCAATCTCTTGAGCTCACCCCAATACCATGTTAGCCTAATAACTTAGACTCAGGTCATCTTTCTCAAGAGTAACCCTAGTCATGAAGGCATGAAAAGTGTTTGCAACCATTAAATCTGAGAATTATGCATAAATTAGACTAAAAATCAAACACTCATACACAAAATCATCCTAAAATGGAAGACCCACTAGTTACCCACACTAGGGTTGGGTCACAACCAGAGCTTAAGGGTCTAGCTACTCATAATTGAAGAAGAAACTAAAATAGATGCTGAAATTGAACTCATAAATGTAAATTACAAGATAGAAATTGAAGAACTATTGTAAGAACTAGGCTAAAATTACTCAAAATGGACAAAAACCATTGTTCACGTGTTCCTCCTAATAGTTGATGACCTAAAAATGAGAAAAAGATATATTTATACTAGGATGAAAATACTAGACAAAATTGCCCCTACGGAGATTTCGCTCCCAGTATCTGGCGTTTCTTTTGAGGAGGTAGTTGACATAGCCTGGGAGATTGAGTCAATTTGCCACCTAGAGCGAGTAGAGAGGGAGGCCAAGAGGCCTCGACGATCTGGTAGTTTTGGTGGTGTTCATTCAGGAGGTAAGTCTCAACACAGCAGAGGCCGTTCCTTTAGGCCTCCTTAGCCAATCCACCCAGCCTATAGTGGTGCATCATCAGGGCATGGCCCCCGCAGCTCTCATCCGGGCCATTCCTCATTCAGTGCCCTTCCAGCCAAGAGTTTATCTCGGCCACCATCAGTTCAGGGTTCCTCGGCGCATGGTACTTCTAGTGGTTATTCTGGTTCTAGGGGTTCCCTTCAGTCCCAACCGTCATTTGCTGAGAGGGGTTGCTTTGAGTGTGGTGATCTGGGTCATATCAAGAGGTATTGTCCCCATCTTTCAGGTGGTTCATTCCAGCAGAGGAGCCAGCTTTCAGCTTTGGGACTAGTTACTACACCACCCGCCCAGGCAGTTAGGGGTGGGGGTCAGTCAGCTAGAGGCCTCCCTAGAGTGGGAGGTTGATCAGGTGGAGATCAGGCTCATTTCTATGCACTCCCAGCCAGACCATATGTTTTGGCCTCAGATGCATTGATTACAAGTATTTTATCAAATTGTCACCGAGATGCTTCGGTCTTATTTGATCCTGGTTCCACGTATTATTATGTTTCATCATACTTTGCCCATTTTCTATATATGCCCAGTGAGTCCTTAGTTACGTTTGTTCATATGTCGACTACGGTGGGCGATACTATTGTTGTGACCGGGTGTACCAGTCTTGTGTGATATCTATTGGGGGTCTAGAGACCCGAGTGGATCTGTTATTACTTAGCATGGTCGACTTTGATGTGATATTGGGCATGGACTGGTTATCTCTGTGTCATGCAATTATTGATTGTCACGCTAAGAACGTGACCTTAGCGATGCCAGGATTTTCGAGGGTTGAGTGGAGAGGTTCTGCTGAGTATGTGCCTAGTACGGTGATTTCTTACCTGAAGACCCAGCTTATGGTGGAGAAAGGATGTTTATCATATTTGGCCTTTGTGAGGGATGTCAGTATTGAGACTCCCATCATTGATTCTATTCCCGTGGTCTGTGATTCTCCGGACGTATTTCCTACTAACAGTAGGCATGCCACCTGACAGGGATATTGATTTGGGTATTGATTTGGTGCTAGGCACTCAGCCTATCTCTATCCCACTGTATCGTATGGAACCGACAGAGTTGAAGGAATTGAAAGAGCAACTTTAGGAACTCCTAGATAAAGGGTTCATTTGGCCTGGTGTGTCACCTTGGGGTTCACCAGCGTTGTTTGTAAAGAAGAAAGATGGTTCCATGTGAATGTGTATTGACTACAGACAGTTGTACAAGGTTACAATCAAGAATAAATATCCTTTGCCTCACATTGATGATTTGTTTGACCAGCTTCAGGGAGCTGGAGTGTTCTCGAAGATTGACTTGAGATCAGGGTATCATCAGTTGAAGATTCCGGATATTGATATTCCCCAGATAGATTTCAGGACTCGTTATGGTCACTATGAGTTTATGGTAATGTCTTTAGGGCTGACCAATGCCCCAACATCGTTCATGCATTTGATGAACAGCGTGTTTCATCCATACTTGGATTCCTTTGTTATTGTGTTCATTGATGACATCTTGGTATATTCTCGTAGCCAGGAAGAGCACGCTCAGCATTTGAGAGTTGTTTAGCAGAGACTGAGGGAGGAGAAGCTTTATGCAAAGTTCTCCAAGTGTGAGTTTTTGCTTGGCTTAGTAGCATTTTTGGGGCACGTGGTGTCCAATGAGGGTATTCAGGTTGATCCGAAGAAGATAGAGGCGGTGCAGAGTTGGTCCAGACCATCCTCAGCTATAGAGATTAGGAGCTTCCTTGGTTTGTCGGGATACTACCGTCGCTTTGTGGAGGGGTTCTCTTCTATTACTTCGCCTTTGACCAAATTGACCCATAAGGGTGCTCCGTTTAGGTAGTCGGACGAGTGTGAGGAGAGCTTTCAGAAGCTCAAGACTGCACTGACCTCAGCTCCAGTATTAGTATTGCCATCAGCTTCAGGTTCTTATATAGTATATTATGATGCCTCGGTGATAGGAATTGGTTGTGTTTTAATGCAAAAGGGTAGGGTGTTTGCCTACGTATCGCACTAGTTGAAGACTCACGAGAAGAATTATCTTGTAAATGATCTCGAGCTAGCAGCCATTGTTCACGCCTTGAAGATTTGGCGTCATTATTTGTATGGGGTGTATTGTGAGGTTTTCACTGATCATCGTAGTCTACTGCATCTATTTAAGCAGAAGGATCTGAATTTGCGTCAGAGAAGATGGTTAGAGCTTCTCAAGGACTATGATATCAATATTCTATGCCATTCGAGGAAGGCCAATGTAGTGGCTGATGCTTTGAGTCGCAGAGCGGAGAGTTTGGGGAGTCTAGCATATCTCCCAGCAGTAGAGAGACCATTAGCACTTGATGTTCAGGCCTTAGCAGATCAGTTTGTGAGATTGGATTTATTATAGCCTCACCGGGTGTTGGCTAGTGTAGCTTCCAGGTCTTCTCTTTATGACCATATTAGAGAGCGCCAGTATGATGACCCACACTTGCTCATTTTTCAGGACAGGGTCCGGCGAGGTGATTCCAGGGATGTAGTGATTGGTGATGATGGGGTTATGAGGATGCAGGGCCGGATTTGTGTGCCTAATGTGGATAGGCTTCGAGAGCTGATTCTAGCAGAGGCCCATACCTCGCGGTATTCCATCCATCCGGGTGCCGCGAAGATGTATCAGGATCTGAGACAGCATTATTGAGGGAGGCGGATGAAGAAGGATATTTTTGAATTTGTAGCTCGGTGTCTCAACTGTCAGTAGGTCAAGTATGAGACCAGAGACCAGGTGGGTTGCATCAGAGGTTGGATATTCCAGAGTGGAAGTGGGAACGGATCACCATGGACTTTGTAGTTGGGTTCCGGCTGACTTCAAGGAAGTTCGATGCTATATGGGTTATTGTGGATCGACTGACCAAGTCCGCGCACTTCATTCATGTTGGTACTACTTATTCTTCAGAGCGGTTAGCTGAGATTTACATTTGGGAGATTGTCCAGTTGCATGGTGTCCCAGTTTCTATCATTTTTGACAGAGGCACTCAGTTCACATCTCAGTTTTGGAGGGCCGTGCAAAGAGAGTTGGGTACTCAGGTTGAGTTGAGCACAACATTTCATCCTCAGACTGACGGTCAGTCAGAGTGCACTATTCAGATTTTGGAGGACTTGTTGAGTGCCTGTGTCATTGATTTTGGGGGTTCATGGGACCAGTTTCTGCCACTCGCGGAGTTTGCATATAATAATAGTTATCATTCGAGTATCCAGATGGCTCCGTATGAGGCTTTATATGGTAGGAGGTGTAGATATATGGTTGGTTGGTTTGAGCCAGGTGAGGCTAGGCTATTAGGCACAGAGTTGGTTCAGGATGCGTTGGATAAGGTAAAGTTGATTCAGGGGCGGCTTCGCACGACGCAGTCTAGGCAGAAGAGTTATGCAGATCGGAAGGTCCGGGATGTGTCTTTCTTAGTTGGGGAGAAGGTACTGCTGAAGGTGTCACCCATGATGGGTGTTATGCGGTTTGGGAAAATGGGCAAGTTGAGTCCCAGGTTTATTGGGCCTTTTGAGGTATTTCAGAGGGTTGTAGTGGTGGCTTATAGACTTGCCTTGCCACCCAACTTATCGAGTGTTCATCCGGTGCTTCATGTTTCTATGCTCCGGAAGTGTGTTGGTGACCCGTCTCATGTTTTGGACTTCAGCACAGTTCAGCTTGAGGGTGATATGTCATACGAGGTAGAGCCAGTGGCTCCTTTGGGTCGACATGTCAGAAGGTTGAGGTCTAAGGATATAACTTCACTAAAGGTGCAGTGGAGAGGGCAGCCGGTGGAGGAGGACATCTGGCATATCGATAAGGAGATGCGGAGCAGATATCCTAATTTATTTGAGACTCCAGGTATGTTTCTAGACCCATTCGAGGATGAACGTTTGTTTAAAAGGGGGAGAATGTAATGACCCGGCCAATCGTTTCGTGAGATTAGCCCCGTTTCCCCTGTTTCAGCTTTGTCCTATGTTATTTAGCCTATTCATGATGTGTTAGGTTTGGTTGGTTAGGGTTCGGAGTGGTCGTGGTGAGAATGGAGACACTTAGTCTCTTAATGAGCTTAATAAATGGAAAAATCAACCGAGAGTTGACTTATAGGTTAACGACCTCAGAATGTGGATTTTATAAATAGGACAGCTTTGTTAGGTGATTTGGGACTTAGGAGTGTGTTCGGAATGTGGTTTGAAGGTCCAGAGTAGAATTAGGCTTGAATTGGCGAAATCGAGTTTTTGGCTATTTCCGATCAGCAGTGGAAATTTATCTAGCGGGGTCGGAATGGAATTCCGGAAGATGGAACAGGTTTGTACGTTTATTTATGATGTGTGTGCAAATATTCAGGTCAATCAGACGTGTTTTGAATGGTTTCGACATCTTTGGCGATATTTAGAAGTTTCTAAGTTCATAGGCTTGAATCCGAGGTGAATTTGGTGTTTTGGCATTGTTTTGAATGTTTCGAAGGCTCGACTATGTTTGAATAAATTATGGAATGTGTTGGCATGTTTGGTTGAGGTCCCGAGGGCCTCGGGTGTGTTTTGCGTGGTTAACAGATCAATTTTTGGACTTGGGTGATGGCAGATTTTGCTGGTGTTCGGGTTCTAGTTTTCTTCTACGCGATAGCGTAAGGATTCTTGCGATCGCGTAGGCTTAGCGGAGGGGGCTGGGTGAGTTGTGCTATGCGATCGCAGAAGGGAGTATGAGATCGCGTGAGAGAGTAGCCTTTGAGTTTTGCGAACGCGTGGCCTGGTTCGTGATTGCGTAGAAGGGAGGGAGCGAGTGAGGCTGAGATGGTTACGCTTCGTGATCGTGTGAAGAGGTATGAGAACGTGTGGGGTTGAGTCTCATTGCATCGCAATCGCATGTGGTTGTCTGCGATCGCGTATGGCGAGCTTTGAGCAGTGATATTTTTGTTCTTCGCGATCACGTGGGTATTTCCGCGATCGTAGTGAATAAAATACCTGGGCAGAAACTTTAAGTTCAAAAACGAGTGTTTAGTCCATATTTTCAAAAACCCATTAGAGAGCTCGGAAGAAGGTGAAATTTGAAGGGATTTTCAGTGGAGTTCTTGGGGTAATTATTCTTCAATCATATTCGGGTTAATTCCATGATTTAGTCTTGATTTTCATCATTTAATTTGAGGAATTTGAGTGGAAATTGGGGAAAAATGGGAAGAAAGTTTGAGAATTTCTTTTGGCGATTTGCGTGGGCAATTGAGGTCGGATTTTGATGAATTTGATATGGGTAGACTCGTTAGGAAATAATGATTCTAGTTTTGTGATTTTTATCGAATTCCGAGACGTGGGCCCGGGGGTCGGGTTTGGCCAATTTCGGGAATTTTGGTAAATTTTGATAATTTTCGAACGGGTTTTGTGCCTTAGCATATATTGATGGTATAGATCTAATTTTTGGTAGATTTGGAGCACTCTAAGGCCGAGTCTAGAGGCAAAGGCACTGTGGACTAAGATTTTAGACGGTTTTGAGGTAAGTAATGTTTCCAAACTTGGTTTTGAGGGTTCGAACCCCCGAACTATATGTTATATGACTATAATTGAGGTGACACACATGCCAAGTGACGGGCGTGCGGGCGGGCGTGCACCGAGTAATTTGTGGACTGGCTCATCCCATGGCACCGTCTAATATCTATTACAGATTGATATTCGTACTTCTATTAATGTGGTAAATGTGAATATGTTAGAAATCATGTTATGTATAAATGCTAAGGCTTCACACTGAAAATGCTGAGACCCGAGTGGTCGTATATTACTGTCTCATTTTGTGATTATTTGATTTCATATACTCAGTCCTGTCATAGCATATCATTTCATGCCTCCGTCTTAGTAGTTGTTAATTATATGCATATTTATCATTGTTACGGGCTGATTTATTCATCTGTGATCCATGTGAGTGAGACTGGAGAGTAATGACTGCGTGAGGCCGTGAGCCTGTTATTGAGATAGTTATGAGACCGGACTGAACACTGTAACGATACTCGGATCATGCCTTCGTTGGCCTGATATAGCGCTTGGGCTTATAAGAGCCCCTCCGGAGTCTTTACACCCCCAGTGAGCGCATTGATATTGAGGGATGGATCTTCCCTGTACATGGACCTTGTCCGAAGTTGATGTTATGTGAGGAATGGATCGTCCCTGGACATGGATCTTTTCCGAGTGTTGTATTTCGGAGATGGATCTTCTCTGTGGGGCTAGATTGGCCTTTTCCTCAGTATTGAGTGACTACGGTCACCGATGATTATGTACATTCCAGGATGGACCTTCCCTAGGCCTGAGTGCCATATACGGTACTGGGTGGACTTCTGTGTCAGGGTTGTGAGCACAATGTGCATTTCCACACTTGTTTCATATGTTATGTACTGGCATATAGAGTACACTGGGCATACTTATCATATTTGTTTCACTTTCTTAAGAACTGTTAGCATATCAAATTTGTGTACGTTGTTTATTATAAATTCTGAGGCTTAGTCCGACACTACCTCTCAGCCAATAGTTTGGGTTCGTTACTTCTGAGTTGGTGTACTCACGTTACCCCCTGCACCTTGTGTGCAGATCCAGGTACATCGGGACCCGGTAGTGGTTGCTGAGCAGCTATTAGAGTTTCTTCGAAGTCATCGAGGTAGCAGCTGGCGATCGCGACCTCGTCTTCTCCTTCTTTATCTTCCTGTTGCACTTTCATTATTTACAGACAATGTTGTCTACCTTTCTATTATGACATTTTTATGTTATAGTAGCTCGTGACTTGGTGACACTAGATCCGGGGTGGATTTTGAATTTGTTTTAATGATGTTAGACATTCAAATGGATTATTATCAATATTTTTCTTCTAAATTTATAAATTTTCTGGAAAAATAAACTTGGATTAAACGAAATGTGTGGCTTGCCTGATTCCACGACAGGCGCCATCACGACTAAGTGTTTGGGGTCGTGACAATAACTTGTATAATGGACAGGATGAGGCAAGTGGACGAGCAACACAACAAGATGAAAAGGCAAATAGCTGAGCAATAAGATGAAAATAAAAAGGCTATGCAAAGGATTAGTGCGACACTCATGAGAATGAAGGCCGGGGCGGAGGAAGTGGCTGAAGAGAGCAAATTCCTACCAGAAGATAATTTAGAAGAAGCAGATATAGTAAGATAATCTTGGATAGAGGAACAAGATCAACTGATAAAATCTCATAAGTTTATCCGTGATGGTCTTTCAAATATGACAGAACAACTGGTAGACGAAAGAGCTGAGCTCAAGAAAGAGATAGACCAATTTGGCTCAGATATCCATGACATGCAAGCTCAATTGAATAAAACGGTTGATGCGTCTGATGCCCTACAACCAATTGTTTTGGATACTGGACAGCTTGTGGAGCGTAAAGAGGAGTTTCAACTATTTGACCAAAATATTATGAATCATGTCAAGGTTGATGAAGAGTGCAAATACTATATCTGGTTGGTGACATGGAAATTGAGGCGTCTGATGCCCTACAACCAATTTTTGTGGAGGAGTCAATGGATGAGGAAAAAAGTGCTTATATCCTCAAATTAGCCATACCAAAGAGACAAAACGACATTCCTCACTTAAGGGCCAAGAAGTGCAAGATGCTATACCTATTTCATGGTTCCTTTGTTTTTACACCACCGCCCCAAGAACGTGATAGGAAAATTGATGCAAAATTGGGGGGAAAATTCATATCCTCAAAGTGGAGAAAGTGATGGCGTCGTGCTGCGACGTTAAATCAGGCGCTTGTTGGGAGGCTACCCATATTTAAGGCTTTCCTTTATTTCTATTTTTTTTTCTTATTGTTGTTGTAGTATTTGTTTTTATTTTGTAGAATTATAAGCATAGGAGACAAAGCCACTGGAAGAGTGCAAAAGCGAGCTTGATGGTGAGAACTAAGTGTGGGGTGTCACACAAAAGACTATGCACGGGGGGAGTCTAAGTACCTGTGAGCCGATATTGCTTCGCCCTTTAGCTTTTCATGGAGTTTTCTGTCCACCATTGTTATTATTTTTCTTTATTTGTGCATTGGGGACACTGCACTCTTTTAAGTGTGGGGTGGGAGAATTCTCTAGATAATTAGTAGTGAAGGTTGAAATTTTGTTAATTTTTTTCGGTAGTTGTGTAGTATTTTAAAATAAAATAAAAAATGTAAAATTGAAAAAAAAAACAAAGGGGTAAAAAAACGAAAAAAGTAAAAAATAATTGACTTCTCCCGACGATGAATCTCATTCGACAGGTTTCTTGAGGAATTTAAGATGAAAGACAAAAAAACAAAAGGATTTATTTTGTTAGGTAGTGTAATAATTCCCTCTTGGTTTTTCTTTGTGACGCGGTTCTTTTCCAAGGGTTTTGTTTAAATTGGGTGTAGGTAGTTTTTTTTTTAGGAGAGGAGCCATTGTGATGTGAATTGAATTGAAGCAATATCTCTTGACTTTGTGATGCCTTGAGAATAGTGAGTACTTTGGTTGTGACGCTTAGGCTAAGTTTTTTACACTTGTATATGTACCTTAAATTCTATAATCGTAAATTTGCTTAACTGCTTTGACTAGAGTATCTTGATGAGTCCAATCCTGAGTGAGTTATGTGTCATGTGTGCGTGAGGCTTGTATGTTATTATGTGCATTGCATTTGATGTCTAGAACTTGCCCCGTGTCTTTACAAAGCGAAATAGTAGTTTTGTTCAGTCTTGGAAGTGATATAGGCGTTTCTTTGTTGAGCCAAATATATATATATATATATATATATATATATTACCCTCCTAATAGTTATGTATCGTAGTTAACCCCGTCGAGCCTGTAATCTTGTTTCTTTGGCAACCACATTACAAGCCTTACCCATTTGTTTGAACCTTTTCACCTATCATGAGCACTTGAATTGTTATGAACTTTGTAAAAGTTACAGTGTGGGGTTGTTGGTTTGGCTTTTGAGTGGAACTAGTGAAATAAAGAGAAAGGTGCATTGTTTTGGGGGAAAAAAGTAAGAGCCACTTGAATTGAAAAAGAAGAAAAGGGAAACAATAGTTGTAATGATATGAAAAGTACGCCATGATAGTGGTGACTCTTGATGTAATTGTGCTTAAAGAAATATGGAGTTAATGTACATTGATGTGAAGGTGGAGTTTTGGTTTGACATAAGCATGGGGCTTGAATGTAAAAGTATATGTATTTAAGTGCTTAGGGAGGTGTAGTCAATCATATTCAAATGTATCCTACCCGGACCGCATCCTACATTACAACCAATGAAAGTCCTACTTGCTCCTAGACTAAATGAGCTCAATTAGTAGAGTACTACACTACGGGCAAGCCTATTGTGCATCTTTTGTAGCATATGAATGTTATTTCTGAGAGTGAGTGAATTTTTTCTATCTTGAGTTCCTAATTGTTCTTAAATTTTATTGTATCTAGAATACTCTATTTTGTTGCATGAGGGCACTTGATTCATTAAGGAAAGGTAATGTTATTCAACAATATGTTATAGTAAGTGAGTGAATTGTGAAATAATGCATTGTACTTGTGAGTCAAATCTTAAGGTGAAGATGTTACCCCCTTGTGCTTAGTCTATTTTAAAGATTCTTGGTGTGATGAGTTAGGAGGATTGTTTAAAAAGGTTATGTCTATAAGTGTAGTTTGATTGCTCGAGGACCATCAATATTTAAATGTAGGGTATTGATGTGTGGGTATAATTCCAATTTCGTACATTATGTGCCTTGCATTTTACATGCTTTAATGATAAATTACACTTTATTTGCGCGTAATGGAGTCTATTTTATGTGTAGGTGAATTGGAGATGAAAGTAGAACAAAAGGGATACTTGAAAGTGTGCTCGAGAACAATGAAAAGGAGAAAGTTGGCGAGGCCAGCATAAGGCAGACGTTAGCCTGGCGAGGCCAGCCAAAGGCCAGCCTAAAGCAGGCTATGCCTGGCAATGCCAGGCCTAGGACCAGGTCCATTTCGAGTTTTGAAGCTTTATTTCGTCTCCTGGTTTGACTGGGACTTGACCTACCCATTTAGGTCTTTTCATACACATATTAATAGAACCAAAAACACCACTTTGAGGGGAGCTTTGCAACCGAAGGCAAGAACATCACGCTTGGGAAAGGCTTTCAACTAGTTTTTTTTCTCTTCTTTTCCTTTGATCTCATAGTGTATTAGTTCTAGAGTTTTGGGTGCTGCATGAACATTGTAGTTCGAAGCTTTAATTTTTCTTATTAATTTATCATATTGGTTTATTTATTCAATCTTGCGCTTAATTATTTGATTGATTGATCACCAATTGAATACTATCTACTAATCCATGATTGAACTCGGGAGAGGAAATTCTAGATTGCATCTAAGATTGAGTAGAGCAAGATCTTAACTCTTATGGGGGCCTATTTGTGATTAAGATAGGATTATACCTAATCGTCTTGCTTGGTTACTATACAAGAATTATTAATGTGTTCTTGTTAATTCTAATTCCATAAGAATATAGACGTTAGGTTAGCTGAATAGACGAGTAGTACTTCGGGAGAAGGCTACGAGTAATATTAACACTGCCAACCAATAAACCAAACAAATTAATTAGAAGACTTAAGTGGAAGATTCAACGGGATTTTTAGCTAACCCATAGCTCTAGAATATTGGCTCACATTGAATTCGTGTCTAATTTTGCCAACTTGTTTCTTTAATTTCTTAGTTTGCTACTCTATTAGTTGTAGTTAATTAATCATACTTTAGAAATTTGCTTGAATAGATTAATTGTCTTATTTTTATTTAGTAAATAGTTAATCACAAGTCCCTGTGGGTATGATATCTGGACTTACAATCATATATTACTTGTCGACCACGTATACTTGCATGTGCGTTTGGGAGCAATACCTCTTGCATGTAATTAGAGTGTAAATAAAATTTTACAATATCAATGCATAAAATTTAAAAGATTTTCGATATACAAACTATCAAATCCCTTCTACTTATTTTTTAATTCCTTTCCTAACTTGTAGACGACAAAGCGTAAATAAAATGACGGTCTTGGTTTGTAGAACTCGATGGGTACTGCAGCATGTTTCAAAGAGGCGGATCTAGAATTTAAAATTTATGTATTTTAGTTGCAATCTCAAATTAATATACAATAATAACTGGGTTTAAAGTTAAATATTTAGTAAATTTTTTAATAAAAATACAGGGCAAACGCAAAAGTTACTGGGTTCCCGGGAACCATATACTATACTCTAGATACGCCCCTAGTTGCAATAGCTTATAAATTAGATACTCCCCCCCCCCCCCCCCCCCCCC
>ML282552.1:25917-37708 GCA_005239495.1 Nicotiana undulata | reverse complement strand
TCCTTTCCCTCAAAACCCCCCCCTTTGCAAAAGTTTTTAAAATTAAATCCCCCCCCCCCCCCCCCCCTTCTAGGGCCCTTTTTTTGTTGCTAAAACAGATGCATTTATTGAAAGAAAACTAAGAAGCGTGACAGTGTTGGAGCTTTTTGTTTGACACAAGAAGCCATGGTTGTGAATGCTTTAGAAGAAGAAGAAGAAGAAGAAGAAGAAGAAGAAGAAGAAGAAGAAGAAGAAGAAGAAGGGTTTTTGTCTAAACGAAACAAGACTTAGTCGTATTGACCAAACCTTTTTATTTCCTTTTGATACACAGAATCTGAACCGTTCAAATACACAACATAACTAAGGATCAAGGGCATTCATCAGCTAAAAGCTTATTTGATCAGCAACACTTGATTTAGGACAGTTGTCCACCTTGGATACTGTTCACAATGGAATCCTTTAGTGTGTGAGAACACGTGACAGTGTAAATATTGTTTTTCATTCTCTGTACATAGTAGCTAGGTGGTTACAAGTCCACAAATAGGAATCCATCTCAAGATTTAGAAGATCTTGTATTGGTATATTCCTTATTATTATTATTTAATAATATAGTACACGTATAGAATAGAATAAAAAAATTTAATGCTTTTATTTTGTATATATACATGTAAAGAAAGGGAATGAAATACATAGAAAAACTTTCTATCAATGTCTTCTTTCCAATTTTTCTTCATGGTATCAGAGCAGTAAAGGCTCGATCCATCAGACATCTTCATTTCAATCCTAAAGAATGTCTGATAACACAGAAACCATAGTAAGTCAGACCACAACTGGAGTAGTCCCCACCGCCGACTCAAACCATGCATACTTTCTTCTTCTTCTGATGCACCAGGAATGTCTCTTGTAAACACAGTTTTTGATAGAAGAGGATTCCAAGGATGGAGATGGTCTGTGCTCATAGCACTATCTGCCAAAAACAAAATAGGATTCATCAATGGTGCTTGCCCTGCTCCAGTCCTTGCTTCTATAGACTATCAGTCTTGGAGCAGATGTAATGACATAGAAACATCCTGGTTGCTCAACTCACTGTCCAAGGAAATAGGAGACAATGTCATTTACTCTAAATCTGCTAAATATCTATGGACCAGCCTTGAGCATAGGTTTGGTCAGTCAAATGGAGCTAAGCTCTATCACCTAAGGAAGGAATTATCAGGTTTGGTGCAAGGAACCAGTGACATAGCAAGCTACTTTACAAAACTCAAACGTTTGTGGGATGAATTGGATTCTCTTAACTGTGATGTGAAGTGAAGTTGCTTGTGTGTCTTTGAAGGGAAGCAAAAAATGGTAAAATCACTACATGATGAAAGGCTTATCCAGTTTCAAATGGGTTTAGATGATAGCTATGCTCAAGAAAGGGGAACCATTCTGATGATGAATCCCCTACCAAGCATCAACCATGCATATTCCATTGTGTTGCATGATGAGGGCCAGAAGGAAGTCTTTGCTAACCCACTAATTTACCCAAACTCCTTATCTTTTATGGTCACAAATCAAAACAACTTTGCACAAAGAAATGCAAGGCAAATGCAAAGGAATCCTGTGCAGTATAAAAAATTTGGGAACAACAAATTTGGGGGGAACTACTCAAAGGAACACAACTTTCAAGGGAAAGAAAACTAAGTTCAACCCTAATGCAACATGCAGTCATTGCAAGAAAGTAGGACATACTATCGGTGATTGTTACAGACTCATAGGTTTCCCAAAAGATTTCAAATTCACAAAGGGAAATCAAGTTCAGACCAGAAGAAATGGAGCATTTCAAGTTGAAGAAGCATATAAGGACAACATCAATCATAATAAAGTACTTGATCGTCGCCCACCTATACCACAATAAGTAACAAGGAAGGGGTCGAAGAAGATTTTAGCCGAACGGGTCGGGATCAATTTCCACAAGGAGCTATGTAAATGGGAGTTGAGTGTCTAATTTACCTAATGGTGTTTCATGTTCTTAATTACACTTCTCATTATAAAGGTTTGTCATTATACTAAGGTTTAACTAAAAAGACTATTATCTAGTTGTGGATTTTCTCAATTAATAAAAAGCACTAGGATTGCAACTTACTCCTAGGCGAGTGACTAATGGGGTCTAAAATCGAGGATAACCTTTTGAATTGTGCGTGATTTACATAACCACATGCTAAGTTGCTCACCTAATACCTCTCGGTAATTTGGGTGACTTTGCCCAAATTGGTCGTCTCAAGCACAATTGAGTGTTTCAATAAATCAAATGAAATGGCTCAAGTCGGGTGTAGCTATCTCTAGCATCCACCCTTTTACTGTGGCTATCAATCTCTTGAACTCACCCAATACCTTGTTAGCCTAATTGATGTTTTATATGTCAATACCACACAAGAGGGGGGTGATTTGTGTGGTGTCCAATTTTCGAGTGCTGTCTCTATAGAAGAAAATGGTTCTTCTTTGTGTTCCAACTTCTACTGTTTGCGAAAAAGTAATTTTAGAAATTAAAGAACACAACAATTTTACGTGGGAAACACCTGGATCAAAAGGTGAAAAAACCACGACCTACTTCCCAGTAGGATTTTCCCAAACTCTTCACTACAACTCTGAGCCAAACAATATTTACAAAATAAACTCTTTTGTAAACCTAAGGATTAACTCTAACCCTTTGTGGCAAACTTGCCTCTAGCTAATTGCGACAAACTTCAAGTTAACTCTAACTTTAACAATGTGTACCTATTACAATTGATTCTAGATAAAGCTGAAAGATACAATATGAAATCACCTACTACAACCAACTAGACTCAAAAAGACAACAGATGGAACTGGACCTTCTAGCTGGTTCAAGTATTTTTTGTGTCGCACAAGGATTCTGCTTGCCAAATATCTTTGGTAATTTTTCTTTCAGCTCTTATTTCACTTCTGTCTTTGTGCGATCATTCTTCAGCGGGAATGCTTCAACATTTTATAGCGCCAATAGTTGAGATGTTGTTGTATAGTTCTAGTGCAACTCTTCCTTGGTGGAAGGTTTTGTGTTCATCTCAACTTCCTCGATTGTTTCTGTCCTTACTGAATTCGAACTCTATCTTCTTATCACTTTGCAACCTTTTCGCTTTAGGAGACAACCCTTAGTTCACAGATAATTCACAGATCATGTTTATCTCCTGTGCATGAACGCTTCTTGTGCCAATGGGTCTGTTTGCCCTGATGGACCTGATTCAACTGAGTAGGCATTTGTCAATCTTCAAAACCATGCAGTGACTTGGTTCAACAAATTCCCCCTTTTTGATGATGACAAACTATGTGCTTAACCCTGTACATACTTCAATCTAACAAGACACTTTGTAAAGTTTTTTAAGCATTTATCATAGAGAGACCAGGTTCATTAGGTTATTAAATATCACAAAAATCTTTTGAAGCACACATCTTCCCCTTTTTGGCATCATCAAAAAGTTGCAAAATGATAAACTCACAAGAGTTATTAATAATTACTCATGACCATTGAGGCAACTGCAGGTGCAAAGCATGATTAATCATCAAAAGAAACCAATCAAATGTAAGCTATTTAAGAAACTGAGACAGAATCAATAACCAAAAAGCAAATTCATTGATTAGATCATAGATCAAGCACCAAACACAAAAGGAATTAAAATCGTCGCAACCATGAGCAGAACAACAAAAAACAAAACAAGATAAAATCCCAAACTGGGCATTGAAGGGGTTTTGGTGGCACTGGACTCCTAAGGCTAGGAAGGGGCAGAGGAGGTTGTGGTCTTGGATTGAAGAACGGAGAGCATTTGTTGAAGAACACCCTCATTCTTCTCCTTCTCTTTGGCTAATTCAGTTCTGAGAGTATCCCGCTCAGCTTCAACCTCAATAAGGCGAGATTTCAATCGAAGGATCTCCGCATCCTTTATCTCACCTTCCTGCACAAGTGACATGAACTTTCTATTAACAGGTTGTTTCTTGGATGAATCAGGTTCATCATCAGGAATATTAACAATGTAATCACAGGTCAGCGGCGTATTCCTTTCAAAGAAGTCATTAGCAGTAGCCATTTCAACTTTCTTCACTGGAACCTTGATGTGGGCAAGCACAGAAGTCAAAATAAATCCATACGGTATAGCGTATGCCTTGGCTCCATTCACAACTCTGTCCAAGAGCTGGATGATGAAAGCAGGCCAATTGATCTGCTTACCCCTGTACAAGCATTCCATATGCGTGAGGTCCATGTAGCTGGCAATGTGCCTTCGCTCTTGTCTTGGCAGCAGAAACTTGATCACAAACTCAAAGAACAGTTTGTGCTGAGGTCACATCTCGCTCTTGAATACTGCCCTAGGCTCAGGTTCTTGTTCATTCTCACAGAAAAACCTAGTGATGTTGAGAGCTAAGGCCAAACCATCCAGATTAGGCCATATTTGCCTTGTATAATCATCATAACCCTCAGCAGGGATATTCAGTATCTCCCCCAACTCCTTTGCATCAAACAAGATTTCAACTCTTTGAACCCTGGTAGATACCCTGTCATTTGAAAACTACGTTGGCCATAAATTCAACCAACTCATTTCCAGCCAGCCTTCCTTCCAGGTGAAGAACCATGTCCTTCCACCCTTGCACATCCAGGGTATCCATCAGGAAAATCATCCCTGATTCCTCAAGGTCTCTAACCAGCTTTCCTTTCAAGATAGTACGTTTGCCAAACTTGGTGAGTTTGTCAACCTCTTCACCAGACTCTCCCTCTTATCCTCCACTACATTCCTCATCATCAGCAATCTTGACTTTCTTTTACTTAGACCTGGTCCTCTTTGCAATGGTTGAGGGTGTGGCAGACACAGATGCTGACTTCTTGGAAGAAACCTTAGCTTTCTTGGGTTTAGGTATCTCAACCACAACTGGAGCAGGCTGCTCCTCATGATGTACCAGGTCCATCGCATCGTCATCAACAGGAATTGCCTCAATAGGCTCTCAAACTTTTGCCTTTCCCTTGGCAGACTTCTTCTTTTTGCTCTCTCTTAGAGCTCTTTACAAGTCTTCTTCTCCTTTCCTAACAGCACTTCTAGTAGCACGAATATTTGGGGAAGGAGCATCAACAGATAATGAAGTTTTACTCTTCTTCGGTGGAACTGGGGTATTAGCCTTCTTGGACTTTGGAGTTCTCTTCTTTTTGGGATTATAGGACTCCCCCAATTTCCTCAGCATCTCAGCCAACGTCTCCTCAATAGATGAACCGGGTTCATCTACTGATTGTTGTAGGCTCTCCAGACCTGCTGCTGCTTCCCCAGAAATGCTTCCCCCTAAAGCTTTGACTCCTTCCTCATCAATCACAGGAGCGAGGCCACAAATAGCCAGACTGGCACCGTCCTCCCTAGATCCCCTTACTGAGCTCCCTTCTCCCTCTATATCAAGGTTTACATTTTTACTAAGTTTTCTCCTCCTATACGGTACCTCTACATCCACAATCGACCCAACTAAAACAAATATGTTTTCAGCCGTATCAGTTGCAGACCCAACTTCAAGATTTCCATGTTCAGTGTCAGATGAACCTGGTGCTTCATCCTCATTAGCGGATTTGAAGGATTCAGAATCTTGGACCTTGCTTGCTTGAAGTATTTCATCTAAAACTTTGGCACGAGTACCAGAAGCAACTGATTTTCTGGCCAAAACTTTCACTCTACGTGCCCTGGAGGCTGAAGTAGGGTTAGGTGTAGGTTCAGGAGTAGGTTCAAGAACTGGAGGGTTTTGGGGGGTTGAAGATCTGGCTGAAGAATGTGAACTGTATACTGATGGAGAATTAGAACTATAACCACCTTCCCCATAATCAAAGGAGGTGGAGGAAGATGAAGTAGGGGGTGGTGAAGACATTTTTATGAAGAATTTGGAAGAGAAGAAGGTTGATCAGTTTTGGTTTGAGAGGAATGAATAACTAGGTTCGACGGTTATGCTTTTGAAGAGGGGAGGTAATGATGGCCTTTTAAAGATGTGGTCATTAATTGTACAACGGGCAGATGTATTAGTCAAGTGGGAGTCTAATTGTTTGTAGGAGTGTCATTTATTAGACGGTTAGGAATCCCTAAATCTAGGCTAATTAAGATACGATGGGACTTCTTGAAACTGGTTCATTTTAGGGTAAGTACAGAGAACTTGAAATGAACCAAATATAGATAGAGTCCTGCTCATGTGTGACTATAATCATTTCAATAAGTGTATGGAGATGAGCACGTACCTTGTCAATCAGATGAACCAGCAGCGATGAACCAGGTTCATCGTGTTAAATTCTTTAGTTTGCCTCAATTTACAAAGATAGAAAAATATCATTAGCAACCAGGGAATCATATTAATACATGGTAAGAGATTATGCCAGTAAAGTCATAATACTGAGCAATGATTAGTCTGGTTAATTATCTATTTTAGTGTTTCTAGCCAAAAAACAATTCATTTTTTTCAATTTTTTTCATTTTTGTTTTTCAATTAGGTGATCTTATCATCCCTAATTCAAGCCGGTTTCTCTCAAAATGCTCCCTACTCAGTGATTTAGTAAACATATCTGCAATTTGTTCGATTGATATTATTCCTTTTTCATAGTTATCCCTTAGGAAATAGTGTCTAACATCTATGTGCTTAGTTCTTTTATGATGAACTGGGTTCTTCGTCATACTAATTGCACTAGTGTTGTCACAGAAAATAGGAATGCATCCAATCTCTATACCAAAGTTCATGAGTTGTTGCTTGATCCATAGCAACTGAGCACAGCATGAGGCTGCAGCCACATATTCAGCCTCAGCAGTAGACAAGGCTACTGAATTTTGTTTCTTGGTGGCCCAAGACACAAGGCAAGAGCCCAAAAAGTGAGCCATGCCTGAAGTACTTTTCCTGTCAACCAGGAAACCTGCATAATCTGCATCAGCATATCCTACAAGGTCGAAATTACTACCTTTAGGATACCAAAGGCATAAATCAGTAGTACCTTTCAGATATCTCATAATTCTCTTCACTGCAGATAGATGGGACTTCTTTGGATTTTCCTGAAACCTAGCACACAGTCTTACACTGAACACAATATCAGGTCTGCTGGCAGTGAGATATAATAAAGACCCAATCATCCTTCTATATATCTTCTGATCAACGAATGAACCAGGTTCATCCACATCTAATTTTGTAGATGTGGCTATGGGGGTGTCAATTTCTTTTGAGTCTTCCGTTTTAAATCTTTTGAGTAATTCCTTCACATATGTTTGTTGATGGATCATTGTTCCACTTGAGTTTTACTTGATTTGCAAGCCTGAAAAGAAGTTTAGCTCACCCATCATACTCATCTCAAACTCACTCCCCATAAGTTTAGCAAATTCCTTACTCAATTTTTCAGAGGTCGCCCCAAATATGATATTATCCACATATATTTGCACAACCAGTAGATCCTTAACTTTTTCCTTTAAGAACAAGGTACTGTCAATTTTACCTCGTTTGTATCCATGTTCTAATAGGAATTTTGATAGCCGCTCATACCATGCTCTTGGTGCTTGTTTGAGTCCATAAAAAGCCTTGTCAAGTTTGTATACATGGTCAGGTGACTCTTTGCTTTCAAAACCTAGAGGCTGTTTTACAAATACTTCTTCCTTTAGATAGCCATTGAGGAAAGCACCCTTTACATCTATCTGATGGAGAGTGAATTCCATGTGTGCAGCAAATGCTATAAGAAGTCTGATTGCCTCCAATCTTGCCACAGGAGCAAAGGTCTCATCATAGTCAATTCCATCTTCTTGACTATATCCTTGGACAACCAGTCTGGCCTTGTTTCTTGTAATAGTTCCATCCTCATCGTGTTTGTTCCTGAAGACCCACTTTGTGCCAATCATTGATCTGTCTAATAGTCTGGGTACCAAGTGCCATACTTGCCTTCTTTCAAATTAATTCAGCTCTTCTTGCATGGCATTTACCCAGTCAGCATCCTGTAAGGCTTCAGTAATGTTCGTTGGTTTGATCAAGGATAGAAAAGCATCAAACGCACAAAGATTTTTCAAAGAGGATCTTGTTTTGATTTCGGATGTAAAATTTGTTATGATGTTCTAAAGAGGGTGAGAACTCTGATATCTGTGTGTTTTGAGCGCCAATTGTTCACTCCTAGATGATCCCATGGTGTCTTGTGTTGTGGAACAGGATTAGGACCAAGGTCCATAGTAATTTGTTGTTGAATTCCCCCTGTCATGTTGTTTGGGGTAGTTGGACCTGGTCCATCACCTGTTCCATCTTCCATATTTGATTCAATTTGTTCACTGCTTTTGACCAGTCCAAGCTCCTTATCTTCTAGTTCCTGTCTCTCAGAAAGAGTGTTAGTTTCATCAAAAACAACATGCACACTCTCCTCTACACACATAATTCTTTTATTATATACTTTGTAAGCTTTTCTATGCGATGAATATCCCAAAAATACTCCCTCATCACATTTGGGATAAAATTTACCTAGGGAATCTTTGCCATTGTTGTGCATAAAACACTTGCATCCGAAAGCCCTAAGGTGGGATATGTTGGGCTTTCTCCCTTTAAGTAATTCATAAGGAATTTTCTCTACCAGTGTCCTGGTCATGCATCATTTATTATGTAGCATGCAGTGTTTATTGCTTCTGCCCAGCAGCTGTGGGGTAGTTTGCTAGAAAGAAGCATGGTTCTAGCCATGTCTTCAAGAGTTCTGTTCTTTGTTTCAACAACCCCATTTTTCTGTGGGGTTCTAGGGGCAGAAAAGTTGTGATTAATACCATGTTCATCACAAAACTCAGCAAACTTTGTATTCTCAAATTCAGTACCATGATCAGTTTTTATTGATGCTAGTTGATTTCCTAACTGTTTTTGAGTTTTTCTAACAAATGAAGTGAACATATCACATGCTTCATCTTTAGATGTCAGAATTAAGGTCCAAGTGAACTTTGAGTAATCATCAACTAGCACCATTACATATTTCTTACCAACTCTGCTCAGAGTTCTCATAGGACCACATAAGTCCATATGAACTAGTTCCAACGTCCTGATGGTAATGACCATTTTCTTGCTTTTGAATGAGGATCTTACATGTTTCCCCCTTGCACATGCCTCTCAAAATTTGTCTTCCTTGAACTTAATGTTAGGAAGCCCTACCACTAAGTCCTTAGAGACTAATTTGTTAAGCTGATTCAGACTCGCGTGACCAAGTCTTTTGTGCCAAAGGAGGGGATCACTGTCCAACACACTTAAGCAAGTGAGTTCATTTTCAGATAGTGTGGACAAGTCTATGACATAGATGTTATTCATTCTTTTTCCCTGCAAAACAATCTTGTCAGTAAGCAGGTTAATCACAAAACATTTTGTGGAAGTGAAAGCAACCAGGTTACCTCTGTCACACAATTGTGACACACTGATCAGGCTATATTTCAAGCCATCTATCAAGTACACATGCTCAATGGAACGTGTGTCATCCTTACCTACCTTACCAACCCCAATAATTTCACCTTTCTTTCCATTTCCAAAGGAGACATTTCCTCCTTTGAGGTTTTCAAGTGAAAGGAACTGTTCCTTGTTCCCTGTCATATGTTTTGAGCAGCCACTATCCAAGTACCAAATTTGGCTGCTTCCTCTTAGTTGAACCTATAAAAAGAAATCAGGGGTTAGTCTTAAGAACCCAAACTAGTTTGGGTCCTTTTCTATGAAAGAAAAGATGAATTAAGCTTTTTCTGGCCCAATTTGGTAACCAGTTTTTCTTTTTAACAAAACTCTCATTTC
The DNA here is from genome assembly GCA_005239495.1 of Nicotiana undulata. Taxonomy (NCBI): domain Eukaryota; kingdom Viridiplantae; phylum Streptophyta; class Magnoliopsida; order Solanales; family Solanaceae; genus Nicotiana; species Nicotiana undulata. The sequence continues at coordinate 27,964 of ML282552.1, read as the reverse complement.
TTCGACTGGCCTGCTCTTTTGCAGTACACTCAATTTTGTAATGACCAGTCTTACCACAGTGGGTGCAAATTTTATTCTCAGGGAGAGTGAGATACTTGCTTTTGGGATCCCACTTGGGCAATTGACTCCCAAAGCCAAGTCCTCTCCGGTTGCTACTATGATTTTCTTGAAGCCATGTCAAGGCATCAGAGGATTTATTCCATTTACAAGTTCGATCTAACTCATGTTTGACTTTACTAAGTTCTTCTTTAAGTGTCCTTATTTGTTCATCCTTGGTATACATCTTATCTTTTAGTTTTCCCATATTTTCTTCTAACATGGTATGAGAATGATCAACAATCTTTTTACTGGATCCTAGCTTTAACTTTAAATTTTCAGATTTTAGCTCTAGAATCTCAGTTTCAAGTGGATGAACCTGGTTCATCAGGACAGTGTTTTTCTTTTCAGATTCACTTACTCTGATTTCCAGGTTCATGCATTTTGCTTTTAGCATTGCACATTCTTTAGAGAGTTGTTCTTTCTCTTTGGTTGTTTCTTCAGAATCATCCATGAAATCCAGTAGCAACTCAGAGAGTTTCTCTTTAGATAGGAACTTTATTTTGTTTTTGAGATGGGAGATACTTACCTCTGGTTCTTCATGTGATTCTTCATCAGATTCTCCAATTTCCATGAGCACCTGTTCTTCATTCTCACCATCTTCTGATTCTTCATCTGAACTTTCACCCTAAGCAGCAACCATAGCTTTTGTTGTGGTTTTCTTGGGTTGGACCAGTTCCTTCTTTCGAATCTCTCTTTTTTCCATTCCACTTCCCACTGAGGACAGTTCTTGATATGGTGGTCAGTCTTTCCACACTTGTAGAATCCCTCGTTGGTTGGCCTTTCTGGAGCTTTTACTTTGTTGTAGTTTCTACCTCTAGAGATGCCCTTCATCCTTATGAGAAAGTTTCTGAATTCTCTGGTAATCATGGCCATCTCATCTTCTTCCAGATCTGCTCCCTCGGTGATTCTCAGTGCTAGAATCCTTTCCTTCTTTGGAGCATCCATTTTCATTGTCTGCCTTCTGAGTTCATAGGCAGTAAGGTTTCCAATTAGCTCGTCCAATCTGAGGGTTGCCATATTTTTGGATTCCTGGATAGCAATGATTTTACTTTCCCAGGAAATTGGTAAGACCCTTGTCAGGATCTTCTCTACCCTGTCCTCTTCAAGAATGACTCTACCAAGAGACTTAAGTTCATTTGTCAAAGTTGTGAACCTTGTGTACATCTCTTGGATTGTCTCTCCTTCTTTCATGGTGAAGTTTTCATATTGAGAGTATAGTAGAGTACCTTTTAATCTTTTCACCTGAGGTGTTCTTTCATGGGCTACTTTTAAGGTATCCCATATTTCTTTGGCAGTGGTGCTGCTTTGAATCCTACTATACTCGTCTGGACCTAGTCCACAAACTAGCCACTTTTTGGCCTTAGCATTTTTCTCCCATTTCTTTAGATCCTCTGAAATGCAGTCACCCCTAGTTTTTGGTACATCTACTCCTTCAGCAGTCTTCTTCATGGTGGCTAGAGGACATCAGTGACTATGTCCCAAAGCTCATAGTCTTATCCAATCAAGTGGTCCTTCATCCTGTTCTTCCACCAAGAGTAATATTGGCCATTAAAGGGTGGTGGCCTTGCAGTTGATTGACCCTCCCAGTTTCCAGGTGGTGCACTCATTTTGATCATTTCCAAGGTGTTAGCCTTTTCAAGGATAACCTGCTTTGATACCAATTGATGTTTTATACGTCGATACCACACAAGGGGGGGTGATTTGTGTGGTGTCCAATTTTCGAGTGCAGTCTCTATAGAAGAACCTGGTTCTTCTTGGTGTTCCAACTTCTACTGTTTGCGGAAAAGTAATTGCAAAGATTGAAGAACACAGCAATTTTACGTGAAAACACCTGGCTCAAAGGGTGAAAAAACCACAACCTACTTCCCAGTAGGATTTTCCCAAACTCTTCACTACAACTCTGAGCCAAACAACATTTACAAAATAAACTCTTTTGTAAACCTAAGGA
>ML282552.1:13631-25747 GCA_005239495.1 Nicotiana undulata | reverse complement strand
ATTCTTCAGCAGGAATGCTTCAACATTTTATAGCGCCAGTAGTTGAGATGTTGTTGTTTAGTTCTAGTGCAACTCTTCCTTGGTAGAAGAGTTTGTGTTCATCTCAACTTCCTCGATTGTTTCTGTCCTTGCTGAATTCGAACTCTATCTTCTTATCACTTTGCAACCTTTTCGCTTTAGGAGACAACCTCTTAGTTCACAGATAATTCACAGATCATGTTTATCTCATGTGCATGAACACTTCTTGTGCCAATGGGTCTATTTGCCCTGATGGACCTGGTTCAACTGGGTAGGCATTTGTCAATCTTCAAAACCATGCAGTGACTTGGTTCAACACTAATTACCTAGACTCGGGTCATCTTTATCAAGAGTAACCCTAGTCATGAAGGCATGAAATAGTGCTTGCAGCCATTAAATCTGAGAATTATGCATAAATTAGACTAAAACTCAAACACCCATACACAAAATCATCCTATAATGGAAGACCCATTAGTTACCCACACTAGGGTTGGGTCACAACCCTAGCTTAAGGGTCTAGCTACTCATAATTGAAAAAGAAACTAAAATAGATGCTGAAATTGAACTCATAAATGTAAATTACAAGATAGTAATTGAAGAACTATGTAAGAACTAGGCTAAGATTACTCAAAATGGACAAAAACCATTGTTTACGTGTTCCTCCTAATAGCTTATGACCTAAAAATGAGAAAAAGATATATTTATACTAGGATGAAAATACTGGACAAAATTTCCCCTACGGAGATTTCGCTCCTAGCATATTTCTAAGTGTTGCGGCGGATTGGCTTCCGCTGCAATGGTCTTGGACCATGAAGACTCTCTGATTCTCCATTTCGTTCCTAGTGGAATACTGAAGCGCTGCAGCGGTGGCTAAAACACGACAGCGGAAAAGTACTGCTGATCGCGAAAGTGTGTAACCCCAATCTCGCTTACTCTATGAAGTTTAACAAATTCTCCCAGAGTAATATTGGACGTTGCAACGGTAGAGAAACTGCTGCAGCATAAAAACTGCGCGGTCAGCAGTGAGATTTGCCTCAAAAATCATCTCTCTGAAGTTTGGCAACGGAGCAGCGGTTGAAAATCCGCTGCAATGAAATGAAAAACGTTGTAGCTGTTCTGCTGGGTACTAGGATAATGCAAGTTTTGCTCCTTTTTGAGTCCTTTTAGATCAACATTCATAATTCAACTCAATTATTGCAGTTTGAACAACTTGCATCAGTTTGTGGGAGTAGTTTAGTCAAATTTGTCTCAAAACCCAAGAAAACAGAAGTAAATAGTAAGCACAAATCACTTGTTATCAACTCCCTCAAACTTAATTCTTTGCTTGTCCTCAAGCAAACAAAATAACTCTCACTTCCGTAACAAGAAAAAAGAAAGTATTCCAGCCATTAAGATGTGATTTCATCAAGCTTCAATTGGGACTACCAATTACGCTCAACACAAATGCATTATTGACAACATTATGCAATGATTTTCTGGCTCACTAGATCTAATGACACCAAATCTTCAAGAGTTGACTCAAGTCGTCAAAGAGATTCTCTCTTTCACCTTAATCATTGTGGATCCTAGTCTCTTTCTCCTCTACTCTCCATAGGCTCTCTTCACCATAAATAATGAACTCTCAGAATTGGGTTTATCATGGGGTGCTCTTTTCACTCTCAAAAGAATGCCTCAAGTCTGGCCTTAAGTACCATAGGCTTGCCCCTCGTGTAAATCACCACTAATGTAAGCTCATTCAACTTGACATCCTATAGGGATTTGTCGGGATGTAATGGAGGCTTTTTGGATCAAATTTAGTCATGATGAACTTTGGTAGAACATCTCTCCTTAAGCACTCCAATTTTTCACATTTCGGCACATGTTTTTATTGATTCTTTGAGTCACACATTTTCTTTGGGGAACTTAGAGAGACTCATTGTTGCTCTTTCTTTCACTTGGAGCTCAATTTCCTCCCTTTTTCTTTCTCTTTCATCATTCCAAACCCTTTTTCAACTTTTTGCTTTTCCTTTCAACCCTTTGCTTTTCTTTTTGGTTCATTTTTCTTTTCAACCTTTTCTTTGGCCCTTTTTATTTTATTACAATGCCTTTCATTACTATGCATTCCCTTGTCTCTCCCCCAAACTTATAATTTTTGCCTATTATTCATCAAGAGTGCTCAAGGGAAGAATGGGTGCCAGGAGAGGGTCATTAGAGAACGGATGAAGGTTCACAATGTGGTTTTTGAACAAATAGACTCAGGCTCAAAAGGGCTTGACTAAGGATCTTGTCAAGGTCGGCTATGGAAGTCTTTCAATTTCATTAGGGAGTCAAGGAAGGCCTATGATCATCTCACAAGTCGAGCCCACTTAAGATTTCGCCTAGAAAAACACTTGGGGCAAGTTCTAGACTTTTAGGCACGACACTCGGGATATGAAATTTCAAACCTCACCTCACAAACCTCAGGATTGTTAAAGAGTATCAAGTAGAGGGCCCACAACAACCTTGGTTCAAATTGAAAACTCAAATATGGCCATGTACACCACCTGACGACAGTTTCAGTCAACTCAAGACTCTAAGGGTCACAACTAGAACTAGCCTCATTTGTAATTTGTCTTTAACCATGAGGTCAAAGGTAAGTCTATTGGTGTCAAGTGAAGCTTTATTGGAATCACATTTATTCACTACTACCAAAACAAAAGAAAACAAAAACAATAAGAAAAATGAAAAACTGACTCAATCCCTTAAGAAGGTCGTCACACCGTCTGTCATAGAGAAGAGACACCCGGTCCGCAAAATTTCCACCCCTGGAAAGAACCGTGTCCTTAAGAAAACCAGGGGCTTATTGACAGCGCAAAAGGTAAATAACAAGTTATTAATTAAAATAAAGCTATTAAATGAAATAAAAAGTTAAACTACAAATGAAAAAGGCTAAAGAAGTTATAAAGTAGAAATTACAAAAATTAGAAATGAATATTTATAATAGGGGATGAATATATACATATGATAGGGAATCTGAATATATACATACCAAAAGTAAAAAGTACGGGAATATAAATAAGGAAAGAAAAATAGTATCAATAGTTATTACATCCCAAAATCATGAAAACGTCTGAATCATCAATTATCAAATAGAGGTCACCCCCTCCAATAAGAACAAGCATTGTCCTTAATTCTAACTAGCCAAAAATGATCAGGGGAAAGGGGTGAGAGAGAGTAAAAGGAAACTCCCTATGGTGCCTCTGACTGCATGGGTGAAGGATCAACTGGAGGTGGTGAAGAAGGCATTGTGTCGGTAGTGGTAGCAGGGTCCTGTGGCAGTAAGGAGGTCTGGCCCTCGGGATCCTCGAGCTGAATCTCCATGTCATCAGTCTGCGGGATGGCTCTCTTACGAACTGGGCCGGTGGAAGGTCTGCCTCCTCAGCATGTGTGGCCTGGTCAGTGGGTTCTGTCTCTCCCAACAATAGATCAAGGGGGATGTCCCCTGCAGCTGCGACCTTTGCCACCTCCTTCTTCAAGGCAGCTTGAGTTTCCTGCATCTTCACATGTACCTTCTTCATTTCATCCTGGGACTTCTTCATCTTTTTCACATATTTGCCCCAATATTGGATCTCCTTCTCCTGTCTATCCAATGTCTCCATGATTTTTGTTTGGTTATCCACCAAGCTCTTCAACGTGTTCTACATAGTAGGAGGCAATGCAATAGGTGCCATAGCTGACTGGGCTGCAACAGTGGTAGAAAGGTCAGAAAGCTTGGAAGAAGCTACATGCAGCCACTTGGTGATACCTACTAGAGTCTGAGACACCCTCAAGGCCGCTTGAGGGTAAGTGGAAGATGATGGCACTAAGACTGGTATGGGCATGGCAGGATCCGATGGAGGCTCAGGGACAGCAGCAGCAGTGGGCCCCTCAGAAGCAATGGAGCCTTCAGTAGCAGCGGAAGACTCTGTGGCAGTGGAAGTACTAGGGGCTAAAGATGTAGGATGCAAAGAGGTGAAAAACAAGAGCCTTGGATGAACAGTGAAGAAAAAGCAGTAACTATGTTGGGGAGGTCAGTAAATGAGTGAAAAGGGTAAAAGAAGGGGGTCCCTCAGTATTTATACAAAGGAAGTGGGACCCCAACCGGCCTACCTAGCGCGGTAGCGGATTTTTACCGCTGACCGCGCTTTTGAATTTTCGAAACTGCTGGACATTGGCGTCACCGTTGTTAGCGAAATTTCACCGCAGCAGCGGAATCCCACGTTGACAGCGGAAAAGGGTTTTCTTCAGCGATTCTGATATTTATAGAACTTGTATTTTCCCCAATTGGACCGTTGTAAGCCGTTATATTTCACTACAGCATTTGGTCACCGCTGTCAGCGGATTTGTGACCGCTGCAACGAAATTTTCCAACTTGCTCAATTTTCCAGATTTGATCCAACACTGAATCCATCAAGTCCTACATCAACTTCACAACAGGTTAGCTCACAAAACATCTATCCTACAAAAACAACCAAAAAGAAATAGAAGAAAACACTTGGGTTGCCTTCCAAGAAGTGCCTGATTTAACGTCGCGGCACGACGCATGTTTCCATGTTCAAAGTAAATTCAGCAAAGCCACCACGTGGCTATCTTCAAATTTACCCAGATAATGCTTTACTCTGTGACCATTCACACAAAAAATCTCCCCATTCTTGTTTTTGAGATCAAGAGCACCAAAGGGTGTGACCAATACCACTTCAAACATACCACTCTACTTGGACTTATGTTTGCCCGGGAAGAGACGAAGCCTTGAATTGAAAAAAAACACTAAGTATCCCACTTTGAACCCCCGGGCCTTGGCATATTTGTCGTGAAAATACTTCATTTTCTCTTTGTACAAAGAAGAGCTAGCATAAACATGGAATCTAAACTCATCTAGCTCATTGAGGTGATCAACTCGAAGGTTTGCAGCTGTATCCCAATCCAAGTTCAACTTCTTTAATGCCCAAAGTGCCTTGTGCTCCAATTCCACTGGTAGATGACATGCTTTGGCATACACCAACTGGCACGTCGACATACCGATTGGGGTTTTGAAGGTAGTCATATACTCCCAAAGAGCATCATCAAGCTTCTGAGACTAGACTTTCCTATTTGCATTTACGGTCTTGGCCAAAATGTTCTTGATTTCTCGATTAGACACTTCAACCTGTCCACTAGCCTGAGGATGGTACGGAATGGACACTTTATGATTGACCCCATATTTAGCTAGCAATGAATCAAAGTCCCTGTTGCAAAAATGAGACACCATCTGTCACTGATGATGGCACGGGGTGTCCCAAATCTTGTGAAAATATTCTTCTTTAGAAAACCAACCACACTTCGAGCTTCATTATTAGGTAAAGCCACAACTTCAACCCATTTCGAAACATAGTCCACCGCTACGAGTATGTAGGTGTTTCCACATGAGCTGACAAAGGGCCCCATAAAATCAATACCCCACACATCAAAGATATCTACCTCAAGGATTGTAGTGAGGGGAATTTCATCTTTCTTGGATATGCCACCCATTCTTTGGCATTCATCACACCGCTTAACCAATTCACTAGCATCCTTGTACAAGTAGGCCAAAAGAAACCACAACTCAAGACCTTTGAAGTTGTTCTTTCCCCTCCATGATGACCACCATAAGGTGAGGAATGGAAAGACTCAAGAATTGACACTTGTTCTTCTTCAGGGACACAACGCCGAATGACACCATCATTGCATATTTTGAAAAAATACGGTTCATCCCAATAATAAACCAAGCTATCCCGTCTAAGCTTCTTCCTTTGGTTGGAAGAGAGCTAAAACGGGACAACATCGGTGACAATGTAGTTGGCGATGTCCGCGAACCATGGTATATCATGCATAGAGACAGAGAGAAGTTGTTCATCCGCGAAGCTATCATTAATCTCAAGTCCATCACTTGGCCTCCCTTACTCTTCCTAACGGGATAGATGGTCGGCAACTTGGTTCTTACTCCCTTTTCTATCAACAATTTCTAGATCGAACTCTTGAAGCAATAAGACCCAACTCATCAATATTGCTTTGAAATCCTTTTTCATCATTAAGTACCGGAGCGTCGCATGATCGGTGTGAACTACCATCTTGGCGCCCATAAGGTAAGGCCTGAATTTTTCCATTGCAAGACTATAGCTAACAACTCTTTTTCGGTGACGGTGTAGTTCATTCGGGAGGAGTTCATGGTCTTGCTTGCATAGTAAATGGGGTGAAAGATTTTTTTCACCCTTTGGCCCAAAACCACACCCACCGCCACATCGCTCGAATCACACATGAGCTCCAATTTGGCGCGGTGATAATTGGCGTGGTAGTTAGCTTTTTCTTCAACAACTCAAATGCTCTCATACAATTTTCATCAAAGTTGAACTTGGCATCTTTGTCCAATAGCTTGCAAAGAGGATTCACCACCTTCGAAAAGTCTTTAATGAAGCGTCAGTCGAACCCTGCATGCCCAAGAAAGCTACGAACTCCCTTCACTGAGGTTGGTGGAGGCAATTTGGAAATAACCTCTATCTTGGCTTTAACAACTTCAATATCATCCCTTGAGATTTTGTGGCCAAGGACTATCCCTTCCTCAACCATGAAATGGATTTTTTCCCAATTCAATACGATTTTTGTTTCTTCACAATGGGCAAGGACTTTATAAAGATTTTTCAAGAACTCCTCAAAAGAATCCCCTACCACGCTAAAGTCATCCATGAAAACCTCCAAGAAATCTTCAACCATATCAGTGAAAATTGCCATCATGCATAGCTGGAATGTGGAGGGTGCATTATATAAGCCGAATGGCATCCTTGAGAAAGCAAATGTCCCGGATTCTGGGCGGGACACACTTGCATACCCCTTGTTTGGAAGCACCCGAGGAGCAACTCTGGGAGGAGGAGGCGGGGGAGGGTCTGGAATATAATCATTAGGATTGGCCTATCGGCCCCATCTTGGAGGTGGAGGTACTTTATTCAATTCATCCTCTCTGTTGTCATATCCCTCCTCCCTCGGTATAACATTGCCTAAAGGATCAGCCATATGTACATGGATTGATTTAAACACACAAATTAGCAAAAAGAAAGAAAGAAAAAGAATCTACAACGCTACTCAAATAGATAGTCAACACCGTTATAACTCCCCGGCAACGGCGCCAAAAAGTGATCATCGCCCACCTATACCACAATAAGTAGCAAGGAAGGGGTCGAATCAGGTTTTACCCGAACGGGACGGGATCGATTTCCACAAGGAGCTATGTAAATGAGAGTTGAGTGTCTAATTTACCTAATGGTGTTTCATGTTCTTAATTACACTTCTCATCATAAAGGTTTGTCATTATACTAAGGTTTAACTAAAAAGACTATTATCTAGCTAGCTATGATCTTTTTGTGGATTTTCTCAATCAATAAAAAGTACTAGGATTGCAACTTACTCCTAGGCGAGTGACTACTGGGGTCTAAAATCGAGGATAACCTTGTGAATTGTGGGTGAATGACATAACCTCATGCTAATTTGCTCACCCAATACCTCTCGGTAATTTGGGTGACTTTGCCCAAATTGGCCTTCTGAAGCACAATTGGGTGTTTCAATAAATCAAATGAAATGGCTCAAGTCAGGTGTAGCTATCTCTAGCATCCACCCTTTTACTGGGGCTATCAATCTCTTGAGTTCACCCCAATACCTTGTTAGCCTAATTTCCTAGACTCGGGTCATCTTTCTCAAGAGTAACCCTAGTCATGAAGGCATGAAATAGTGTTTGCAACCACTAAATCTTAGAATTATGCATAAATTAGACTAAAAATCAAACACCCATACACAAAATCATCATAAAATGGAAGATCCATTAGTTACCCACACTAGGGTTGGGTCACAACCCTAGCTTAAGGATCTAGCTACTCATAATTGAAGAAGAAACTAAAATAGATGCTGAAATTGAACTCATAAATGTAAATTACAAGATAGAAATTGAAGAACTATTGTAAGAACTGGGCTAGAAATACTCAAAATAGACAAAACCCACTGTTCACGTGTTCCTCCTAATAGCTGATGACCTAAAAATGAGAAAAAGATATATTTATACTAGGCTGAAAATACTGGACAAAATTGCCCCTACGGATATTTCGCTCCCAGCGTATTTTTGAGCGTTGCGGCAGATTGGCTTCCGCTGCAGCGAAATAATGGACGTTGCAGCAGTCTTGGACCTTGAAGACTCTCTGATTCTCTATTCTGCACTCAGCGGAATACTAAAGCGCTGCAGCTGTGGCTAAAATGCGACAGCGGAAAAGTACCGCCGACCGCGAAAGTATGAAACCCCAATCTCGCTGACTCTCTGAAGTTTAACAAACGCTCCCAGCATAATATTGGACGCTGCAACGGTAGAGAAACCGCTGCAGCGGAAAAACGGCGCGTTCAGCAGTGAGCTTTGCCTCAAAAATCATCTCTCTGAAGTTTGGCAATGGGGCAGCGGTTGAAAATCCGCTGCAGCGAAATGACAAACGCTGCAGTGGAATAGTGAACGCTGCAGTGGCTCTGTTGGGTACTGGGATAATGCAAGTTTTGCTCCTTTTTGAGTCCTTTTAGATCAACATTCACAATTCAACTCAATTCCTGCAATTTGAACAACTTGCATTAGTTTGTGGGAGTATTTTAGTAAAATTTATCTCAAAACCCAAGAAAATGGGAGTAAATAGTAAGAACAAATCACTAGTTATCAGTACTTAATCAACACCTCTCACAGGATCAATTCTCACAGTTAGTTCAATTAATCAAACATGTTAGGGAGAAGATTCGGGAAATTCTGGAACTGATATAAATGCTAATGTTTTTGCTGGTACGATTGCTAGATATTTTGGAACTTGCCTTTCAGTTTTTAATTCTAGTACATGGATTATTGACTCTAGTGCATCTGAACACATGTGTTTTGACTCAAATATTTTTATTTCCTTGACACCCCTTCCAATTTCCTTAAGCATAAATCTACCAAATTCTACCTGATTTCATTTTAGAAAATGTATTACATGTACCTAGTTTCAGATACAATCTATTATCTATTAACATGTTATGTTTACAATTTCATTATATTCTCTTTTTTACCTCTAGTAATTATATGTTGCAGGGGCCTTTAGTGAAGAGGGAACAAGTTTTTTGTAAGGCAAGAGATGGACTCTACCTTTTGGAACCAAAGGGAATCAGAAGTAGCACAAGTATGGAGCCAGTTTCACTTTTAAATCAAAATATTTTTAGTGATTTGTCAGTTTCATTTCCTTTTTCTGCAAGCTCAGTGTAAGATGTAAGCATTTGGCACATTAGGTTAGGCCATTTGTCCTTTTCATCAATGAAACATCTTAGTTTTATCTCTTTGCCTTCTAACTCTGATTGTTTCTGTCAAATTTGTCCTAAAGCTAGGCAAACCAAAATACATTTTCCCTTAAGTCAAATTAAATCAACAAAAGCATTTGAATTAATTCATGTAGATGTTTCGGGACCCTACAAGGAGCCAACTTATAATAGTTTTAAGTACTTCTTGACAATTGTAGATGACTATAGCAGGTCAGTTTGGACTTTCCTTATGAGCACCAAAAGTAATTCCTTTGGACTCCTTAAAAGTTTCTTCATAATGGTAGAATGATAATTTGGTGTAAAGGTACAAAAGATAAGGACAAATAATGCGTTAGAACTTGGGAAAGGTTCTCAGGAGGCAGCATTTTTGGCCTCTCAAGGAATTCTACATCAAACATCATGTGTTGCAACCCCTCAACAAAATGGAGTGGTTGAGAGGAAGCACGGACATCTTTTGGAGATCGCAAGGGCTTTATTATTTCAATCTAAGCTTACTCTTCCTTATTGGAGAGAATGTGTACTAATTGCAACTTTTTTTATCAATAGGTTGCCTTCTAGAGTACTCAAAGGGAGGACACCTTATGTTGTTATATTCAAACATGATCCCTCTTATGAACTCTTGAAGTGTTTTGGTTGTCTTTGCTATGTATCTACCTTGGTTAGTGGAACAGGTAAGTTTGACCCAAGGGAAAAGCCCTGTGTATTCCTAGGTTATCCATTGGGGAATAAAGGTTATAAAGTTCTATAATTGGATACAAGAAGAGTGAGTGTATCCAGAGATGTGTATTTCTAAGAAAATCAGTATCCTTTTGCCTCTACTACTAAACCTACAAATCCATTCTTCCCTATCACTTCCACACCTAGACCATAGTGTAGAATCCTCATCAGAACACTTTGAGGAAGAACCTACCATTCCCAACACACCCTCACCTTCACTTCCCACTTTCTCAAACGCAAGCAGTCTTCCTTCAACCTCTGGTACAATCTCTACTTCCCAACCTAGATCACCTCCTCCTTCACCTTTACCTATATGTCTTCCTGAATTCAGGAAATCCACTAGAACACATAATCCGCCCTCATATTTACAGGATTATGTGTGCGACTCAATTTTTCTCATAGACCTCACAACTTTCTGCTTTACTGCACCCATTCAGCCCATTGTTCTACCCTTCACAGCTCTTTCCCCTACCAATCAGTCCATACTTAATTCCATTTTCCTACCTTGTTGAACCTACTTCTTACTCACAGGCAGCATTGCACCTAGGATGGCAGCATTGCACTCAGAATAGCAGGAAGTAATGGAGAAGGAGCTGGAAGCTTTAGAACTATACAAAACATGAGAAGTTATGCCTTTACCTAGTGGAAAGAAAGCTCTTCCTTGCAAGTGGGCCTACTAAGTGAAGTATAAGTCTGACGGATCTCTGGAAAGATTCAAATCTCGTTTGGTTATCAGGGGAGACACTCAAAGTGAAGGGATAGATTTTACTGAGACTTTTTCTCCTATTGTTAAAGTGACTACAATTAGATGTTTACTTGCTATTGCATTAAAAGGGGATGGAAGGTGTCACAATTGGATGTGAACAATGCCTTCCTGCATGGGGATTTGCAGGAAGAAGTATTTATGAAATTCCCTGTTGGGACTACACCACCTTCACCCAATCATGTCTGTCTTTTGAAAAAAGTCACTCTATGGACTGCAACAAGCCTCAAGGCAGTGGTATGCAAGGCTCACTGCAGCTCTAACTTTTAAAGGGTATTCACATTATTTGAATGATTATTCTTTGTTTTCAAACAATCAGCAGTAAGGATTACCATAGTTGCAGTTTACGTTGATGATCTTTTAATCACAGAAAATGACTCTACTGAATATAAAGCTCTCAAGTCTTTTCTTCATTCTGAATTTAAAATAAAAGACTTAAGGGATGCACATTATTTTTTGGGATTTAAAATTATAAGGGAAGCACATGGAATAATTTTGACTCAAATGTGTTTTACCTTAAATCTTTGTCTAAATTTGGTTGCATGGGTAAGCGCCCTGTTTCTTCTCCTTTGGATCCTACTCAAAAAATTTCTAGTAGAGGCCGGGTCTTCTATACAAGATCTCACTTATTATCATCGATTGTAAGGAAAATTGAATTTTCTAACACATAGCAGGCCGGATTTGTCCTTTGCAGTGCATCATCTCAGCAAATTCATGCAAGCTCCTTGTCAACCCTATTTAGATGCTGCTTTTCATTGTCTCAGGCATCTACTCAAGGATCCAGGTTTAGGGCTTTTCCTGAATTCAAATCTGGACTATCAGCTCATTGCTTTCTGTGATTCCGATTGGGAATCTTGTCCTCAAACTAGCAAATCTATTAGCAGGTTCTTCATCAGCTTTGGAGGTTCTCCCATCTCTGCAAATCAAAGAAACAAACATCAGTATCATTATTCTCTACTGAAGCAGAGTACAGATCTATGTGGAGAGTCACTGTTGAGATTACCTGGTTAGTGCATTTGTTGTCTGATCTTTCAATTTCCCCTCCATTACATGTAGATATCCTCTCCGACAGTCTAGCCGCCATTCACATCGCGAAAAACCCGGTTTTTCATGAGCGTACCAAGCATGTAGAGTTAGATTGTCACTTTCTACGGCAACAATATTTGGCCGGCATCATTTCTAATTTCTTACATCCCTTCACGGTCTCAGGTCGCCGTCATTTTCACTAAACCATTAGCTGGACCGGCCCATAGCTCAATTATTGACAAGTTGGGTGTGGTTACACCCCCACCCCCCCCCC